>VWZE01021905.1:135114-171200 GCA_013396675.1 Eubucco bourcierii | reverse complement strand
GGGCACAGGATGGGCTGTGCTGCTCAGGGCACAGGAGTAGGCTGTTGAGAGGAGTTCAGGGCACAAGATGGGCTGTGCTGCTCAGGGCACAGGAGCAGGCTGGTGAGAGGAGTGCAGGGCACAGGATGGGCTGTGCTGCTCAGGGCACAGGAGTAGGCTGTTGAGAGGAGTTCAGGGCACAAGATGGGCTGTGCTGCTCAGGGCACAGGAGCAGGCTGCTGACAGGACAAGGGGTAACAGGCACAAACTTGAAGGTGAGATGTTCCATCTAAACATGAGGAGAAACTTTAATTTGAGTGTGACAGAGCACTGAGACTGGCTGCACAGAGAGGTGGTGGAGTCTCCATCTCTGCAGACATCTAAAACCTGCCTGGATGTGTTCCTTCTCTAGGTGAACCTGTCATGGCAGGGAAGTTGGATTTGGATGGTTTCCTTCCTTCCAACCCCTACCATTCTGTGACTCAGTGATATTGTGACTATCAATCCTAGGTAAACAAACACACATTTCCCCCAGGGACCTGCAGCTCCCTGGCAGTGGTTACTTCCAGCTGTGCCCCACTGGTGTTGGCCTGCTCCAAGCTTACACATGCCATGTGCCATGGCACGCAAACCAACCTCCTTTTCCTGTTTCTGGGAGGTTTTGGACATCTGAAAACTTCCAGAGTTGGTACTGGGGAGCCCCACCTGATTTCCTCATTCACACATGTTCCTGGTATTGTTCTGTGTCTTCTTTCATGCCTATGCTGTGTTTATTTGAGATCAGGGCTTTAATGCCTCCTTCCTCTCTTCCTCTTCCATTGGCAGTTGTAGGAGCTGGTTTGGAGAATGATCTCAAAGCCCATCTGTTTAAAAGGCATGGACACTTCAAAAAGCCTTTTGAGCATGTCTGAAGCCAGATCTTTCTTCATACAGCATGACTGCAGAGGAACAAGCACACAGGTATTAAAAAAAAAAAAAAAAAAAAAAAAACCAAACAAAAAAACCTTGTTAGGAACTAATTTTCTGCCACATGTTGGGGCTGTGCCCCCCAATGCTATTTAGAATTGACCTTGTGAGTAGTGGGACAGGGGTGGGGTTTTTTGGTGTTTTTTTTTTTTTCTCTTGAAAAGATTTATCTCCCTGTTTGTTCCCAGGGTTTTGTGGGGCTGTCTGTCTAGAATTTCCACATTATAAATGGCTCTTGTTTTGGTAAAGTTTGAATTATTTTCATTAGCTGGTCACCTGGGGCCTGACCAGAGTCAGGCTAAAAACTTCAGACAAGCACTGCAGCTTTTGCAATCAGTCTCAGTCTCTCTCTCCTGTCAACCCCAAGGAAATGAAAGGCAGAAACGTTTACGGTTCAGGTTAGTGTTTTAGAAGTGTTTTGAGGCAGGAAGCAAATGGACTTATTCATAAGTTCCTTGAGGATGTTTTGTTTCAATCCTGAGGGTTGAAGCTTTCCTGAGTAAAGAACTGACCAAGGGCAGGGTCTGCCTTTGGGATGTGCTCCAAGACTTGGGTACTCACCTTTAGGAGTCCTTCTGATACTCCATGCCTGGCTGTGACATGGACTCTTGGATGAGACATATAAGTCCCATACTTAAAATAGAGACTAAGACATGGCACACTCCAGTTTGAGCAGGAAAATCTGCAAATAACCATATCTGGGCTGCAGCAAGAGCAGTGTGGGCAGCAGGGCAAGGGAGGGGATTCTGCCCCTTGGCTCTGCTCTCCTCAGACCCCAACTGCAGTCCTGGGTGCAGTTCTGGAGCCCCCAGCACAGGAAGGACATGGAAGTGTTTGAGCCAGCCCAGAGGAGGCAACCAAGATGCTGAGAGGGCTGCAGCAGCTCTACTGTGAGGACAGGTTGAGAGAGTTGGGACTCTGCAGCCTGCAGAAGAGAAGGCTTCCAGGAGACCTTAGAGTAGCCTTCCAGTATCTGAAGGGGGCTCCAGGAAGGCTGGGGAGGGACTATTGACAAGGTCTTTTAATGGCAGGACAAGGGCAATGGGTTTGAACTGTCAAAGGGGAGATTGAAAGTGGATGTCAGGAGGAAGTTGTTTGCAGTGAGGGTGGTGAGACACTGGCACAGGTTGCCCAGGGAGGTTTGTGGCTGCTCCCTCCCTGGAGGGGTTCAAGGTCAGGTTGGATGAGGCCTTGAGTGAGCTGTGTTAGTGGGAGGTGTCCCTGCCTATGGCAGGGGGTTGGAACTGGCTGAGCTTTGAGGTCCCTTTCAACCTCTATTCTACCATTCTATGATGGAATCCAACAAATTATCTAACTACCAAGTCTGATGCTAAACCACATTCCTCAGCACCACATTTCAATTCTGGCAGCATCCATGGTTCATTGTATCCTTCTTTCTCTTTTTCTGCTACTCTGTGCCTGTGTTGTTCTTGTCAGTTCTAATTATGCAAGGCAATCTGGTGTGTTTTTGTTGAACGAAGTAAGTCAGCAAAGTAAGACCAAACCCAAGTCATGCTCTTTTTGTTTTGCTACATCAGTTTTCACATGTAACAAACTCTCTCAGCTTCTACACCAAGTCTTCATTAAAATCAGAGTTGTATTACAGTTTCTATAGATCATCAGATCCCAACAAACAAAATGGGCCATGACTTCTTTCTTACTGTGTGCCATTGGTGTGCCAAAGCCAAGCCGGGGAGAGTATGGGGCACATATTGCATGAGGAGCCCATATGAGGGAGCCCTGAAGCTTTCTCAGAAAACATTTTGTGACTCCTTCCCTTGGAAGAATTTTCTTTTTCAGGTCTTCACTCCTCACAATACTTTGTGGGTTGACCTCTTATGTCTAAGCCTGGTTCTGCTTTGTATCGTTTGTCTCTTTGTGTACTGCTTTCTGTGTCTGCTCCTTTGCTTTGGTTGTTTCATCTTGCACTAAGGCACCTGGAGCATTGTTTTGGCTTTGGAGCTATGATCCAATATGCAGATCTAAAAAGTTGGATTGCTATGAAAGATGTAACCCTCAGTGAAACAGTCCCACCTTGTCTTCATGGAACACTCTCTAGTATTAAAAGTCTCATTAACACAGAAGGTTTCTGCTTTGGCTCCAGAGGGAACAGCTTGCACCTCCAGGAGGTGATTGATTTCATGAGGATGAGTGAGGGACTTGAGCATCTCCTCTATGGAGAGAGCCTGAGAGCCCTGGGGTTGTTCAGTCTGCAGAAGAGAAGGCTGAGAGGAGATCTGAGCAATGTGTACAAATCTCTGAGGGGTGGGTGTCAGTGCCTGGGGCCAAGCTCTTTTGGGTGGTGCACAGCAGTAAGCCAAGGAGCAATGGATACAAAGTGGAACAGAGAAGGTTTCAGCTCAATATGAGGAGAAACTTCTTTGGAGTGAGGGTACCAGAGCCCTGGAGCAGGTTGCCCAGAGAGGTTGTGGAGTCTCCTTCTCTGCAGACTTTCCAACCCCACCTGGGACACATTCCTGTGCCAACTATCCTGGGTCATCCTGCCTTGGCAAAGAGGTTGGACTCCATCTATGGAGGTCCCATGCAACCTCTAAGATTCTGCATTTCTGTGATTGATTTTGTTGGTTTGACACACAGAGAATCACAGAAGGGTAGAGCATGTAAGAGACCTCTGGAGATCATCTACTCCAAACTTCCTGTGGCTTCCTTCTGATTTTTTAAACACCTCAGTGCCCTCCCATGGCATCAGCAGCATGATGCCCCTCTTCCACACACTCAGATGGGCATAGGAAACTAGTGCTTTCCCAATCCAAGCCATATCCAGTTGAGGGGTCACAATGGTGGCTACCATTGCCATCTTGCTATTGCAATATGCATCATGTACAAAATGAAAATAGGCATTTTGGGGAAACCTCTTGATGTGTCCAAGGTAAGTGACCACTTTCCACAGCATTTGCAGGATCTGGATTAGTTTTTTTAAAGGAAAGGATAAAAGACCAATTTAACCTTAATTCAAATGTGGGAAAGGTCAACTGTCCTTTGAATTTTCCAGAATGCTAAAAGCTTTGTCAGATCTTCATGAAAGGTTATTTCTGAAGTGCTCTTTTTGAGCTTTGTGCCCATGTGAAACCCTTCAGTCAATATTAGTACATCTGGAGGTTGGCAAGCCAGACCCCCTAGCTCTTCTGTTGTCAGGGGTGCACCACAGCTCTGATGTCTTTGGTAGAAAAGGTAGGACAGAATCGAGTCAAAGGTGATTGACTTTCTACAATTACCTAAAGGGAGGTTGTCATGAGGTAGTTTTTGGTCTCATCTCCCAGTAACAAGTGATAGGACAAGAAGGAATGGCTGAGGGCTGCACTAGGGGAGGATTAGGCTGGACATTAGGAAAAAAAGTTTTCAGTGAAAGATTGTCACAGAATCACAGAATTTTAGAGGTTGGAAGAGACCTCCAGAGCTCATCAAGTCCAACCTCCCTGCCAAGGCAGCATCACCCAAGGTAGATGGCACAGGAACACATCCAGGTGTGGGCACAGGCTGCCCAAGGGGGTGGTGGAGTCACCACCCCTGGAGCTGTTTAATAGCCATGTAGACAGGGTGCTTGGGGATGTAGCTTAGTGGTGAACCTGCTTGTGCTGGTTTGAGGCTAACTGGAATATTTTAATAGAGGCAATTACACTATAGGCTGTGAAAGGAAAACAAAGGTGATGTCTGCTTCACTCATAGGCTTGCTGAGATTATTTTGGGAACAGAAACCAAAACATAGATAAGTGAGTCTCTGTCTGTCTCTCTCTGGGGACACAGTACAGTGTCTGGCGCGGTCTAGCAGCTTCTGGTTCTGGCTCCTCTGTCGATTAATTCTCACTAACCACTTTTCTTCTAACCTCCCTGACCAATCCTCCTAATTTACCTTGCATGTGGGGCAAACCTTGGGGTAAGGTATAGGGGTGGGGAGAAGGTGGAAGGGTGGTTGGGAGCCCCTCCTGGGGTCTCTGATTTCTGTGAGGGGAGTTGTGTTTCTGTATTCCCTTTACCTTGTCTATCTCTGTCACTGTTCCTGTCTGTTGTGTCTATCTCTGCTTGTACATTGTGCTGAACTGTAAATAGAGCTTCAGTCCTTAACTTCCAGCCAGCTGAGTTCTAGTCTGGGTCATTTTACAAAGTGTGGGGTGTCAGGGAACTCCCAAACCATCACACTGGTAGAGTAAGGTCAGTGGTTGGACTTGATGTTGAAGGTCTTTTCCAACCTAACTGATTCTGTGAGTCTGTGGCGAAAACATGGGACTAAGCTTTAACTCCAACTTCTCTCTCCTTCAGTAAGTTGAATGAAGTTCTGAGCAGCAGCTGGAGTGCAAACTCCCCTTGATCCTTCAGAAGACCAAGCACACCATCTACTACAATAGGTGGACTCCATCCAATCTGCTCTAGCACATGGCCCCACCATGCCGGCTGCATGCGCTCAGCCCCGACCTCCCAGTTTGCATGGCAGTGTGCAGTGGTTGAGGCTGCCCAGCCAGCTGGCTGAGGGGGAATCAACAAGCTTGAACTGGCAAAACATTTTTCCTGACATATTTAGAATGTTTCACTGGGGAGAAATCTCTTCAGATTCAACATCTGATTCCTCAGCCTGCCCTGGGAGATCAAAATAAAGAAGGAGGCAACATTAAGTCATGCATATTCCAATTAAAAACAAACACAATGGGTCAGATTCCATCCTCGATTGCAGCCACACTGAAGTCTCTGTGGTTGCCCCAGAGTAAGTGAGGACAGGGTTTGACCTGGTGCCTTGAAACAAAAGTCACAGAAACGATAGACAGGCACAAACTCCACTGTGAAGCTTCAGTGTATTTCATCTGAGAAACCTCGGGAGAGAAAAAAGGTCTTTGGTCAAGCAGGGATTTAATGCCTCAAAGATGAAGCAAGATAAAAAAAAATAATTACTTGCAAAACAAAATCACTTTTGCCTGACAGAGCGAGGCAGAATTTTGTCATCGGCAGCCACGCATAATGTATGGCAAATGATTAAATAAACAGATTGCTGCTTGAGCAAGTTGCTTTCAATTTGGGAAACCAAAGCCACTAGAATCATCTCTGCCCACTAAAAGAAAACTGCTTGGTCACGCTGTGACCACACAGAAGGGTCTGCTCACCAGCAGGGTTTGCCTGCAGGACAGCTTCTCTGAGGAAGAAGCATCCCTCATACCTACCCAGTGCAGACAGCACTGGGCTGCCTGGGAGCACCAGACCTCTGCTGACTCTGCCAATGGCATCCTGGCCTGCATCAGCAAGAGTGTGGCCAGCAGGAGCAGGGAGCTCATTCTCTCCCTGAACTCTGCATTGGTTAGGCCACACCTTGAGTCCTGTGTCCAGTTCTGGGCCCCTCAGTTGAAGAAGGACATTGAGGTGCTTGAGTGTGTCCAGAGAAGGGCAACGAGGCTGGGGAGAGGCCTGGAGCACAGCCCTATGGAGAGAGGCTGAGGGAGCTGGGATTGGTTAGCCTGGAGAAGAGGAGGCTCAGGGCAGACCTTCTTGCTGTCTCCAGCTACCTGAAGGGTGCTTGTAGCCAGGAGGAGGTTGTTTTCTTCTCTCAGACAAGCAGCAGCAGAACAAGAGGACACAGTCTGAAGCTGTGCCAGGGGAAGTTCAGGCTGGAGGTGAGGAGAAAGTTGTTACCTGAGAGAGTCATTGACTGCTGGAATGGGCTGCCCAGGGAGGTGGTGGAGTCAGTGTCTCTGGAGGTGTTCAAGGCAGGTTTGGACGTGGCACTTGGTGCCATGGTCTGGTCTTGAGGGCTGTGGTGACGGGTTGGACTTGATGAACTTTGAGGTCTCTTCCAACCCTGGTGATACTGTGAGACTGTGACTCTAGAGGGGGTTTGCATGGATGAAACGAGAGATTTCATGCATGCTTTTTGTGCTCCTTTCACTTTGTTTTCTGTCCTGAAGCACTGACAGTAGTTGGAGTTTGAAGATCCCACCTTCTGCATCTCTTGGAACTCTGGTCAGGCTCTAGAACAAGCTGCCCAGGGAGGTGGTGAAGTCACTCTTCCTGTAGGTACTCAAGAAATGTGTGGACATGGCACTTTGGGACATGGTTTTATGGCTGTGGTGGTGTTAGGTTAACAGTTGGACTCTATGCTCTTAGAGGTCTCTTTCAACAGAAACAATTCTGTGATTCTATGATGGTTTAGTTGATTAAAATGGTTAAGGTGATAGGTTGGACTTCATGATCTTAGAGATCTCTTCCAACCTGGTTAATTCTGTGATTTTATGATGGTTTAGTTAATTAAAATGGTTAAGGTGATAGGCTGGACTTCGTGATCTTAGAGATTTTTTCCAGCCTGCTTAATTCTGTGATTCTATGATGGTTTAGTTAATTAAAATGGTTAAGGTGATAGGTTGGACTCGATGATCTTAGAGACCTTTTCCAGCCTGGTTAATTCTGTGATTCTGTGATGGTTTAGTTAATTAGAATGGTTAAGGTGATAGGTTGGACTCTATGATCTTAGAGACCTCTTCCAACCTGCTTAATTCTGTGATTCTATGATGGTTTAGTTAATTAAAATGGTTAAGGTGATAGGTTGGACTCGATGATCTTAGAGACCTTTTCCAGCCTGGTTAATTCTGTGACTCTGTGATTCTTTAGTAGCAATTCAGCCCCCAAGAAGCATGCAAATCACATTGCTGCTGCTGCCAAGGCAGAGAAACTATAGCAGCAACATGAAAGTTTCCCCTTTCTTGTCTCACCCATGACCTGAGTGAGCCCATTCTGAAGCTCCTGTGCAGCCTCTCCCCTGTTTACATCATACCCATCTGTTAGCAGGGCACTGCACCCACTCACCACATAGTCCATCATGTCCACCCGAGCTGATGATAGATCTGAAATGGCAACCTGCATGACTTTATAAAAGGCTGTGATTTAGTGCATGTCTGCACATGCAGTGCCTTTGGAGCTCTGTGTAGTATCATCCTATCTGCTTTATCTCACTGGCCAAGGGTTAGGAGTTTTTGTTTTGTTCTGTGCTCTCTAAGCGCCTGCTCTGTCATCTGTGTACCACATTGCACTCCATATTCATCAAAGACATTTAGCACTTGACAGGGTGAGTGCTCTAGGACTCTGAGATTCCTATCACAGCTCCAGCCCTTGCTAAAGGAGGATCTTGTATTTGCCTCCTGCATAAAAAATGCAAGCCTTTGTCAGAAAATGCAGTGGAGCACTGCTTTGCTTCTTAGTTTGGAGCCCTCATTCCATCCCCAGCAAATTGTGCTTCCATGAAGAGAGAGTAGATCCACTCTGTCTCTCCCAACCTGTTTGATTCTATGATTCTATGATTCTACAGTAGATGAGAAAAGCCCAGCTGCAATGAAACCCCTCTCAAAACCCTGTGTCCACAAGGAGAAGAGACCACAGCAGCTCTGCAGCAAGGGAAAGGAAGTTTTTGTGTTTGGTCTTTGAATATTTTCTCTGGTTTCAGTGTGACTCTGTGTGCAATCTTAGCCTTTGGCATATTTTCATCATCACCCAAATCTATGGTTTCAGAAGGAAACTGAAACTTTTGCTCTGGATAATTTTACTTATTGGACAGCTTCTGAGCTCAGGGCCACACTGTGCACTGAGTGCACTCATAGAAGGAGGCAATCCCAGCTGTGAGGTACTTACCATTAAACAGAGGAGAAAAAGGATGAGATAAAAGATGATTGGTGATAGATGAGGGGTGAGCAACTGATGTCATTTACCTGGACCTGAGTAAAGCCTCTGATACTGTCCTGCACTACATCCTGGTCTCCAAGCTGGTGAGACATGGGTTTGATGGGTGGATGGATAAGAACTGGTTTGATGGCTACACTCAAAGAGGGATGTGTCCAGAGAAGGGCCATGTGCTGGTTTGAGGCTAATTGGAATATTTTAATACAAAACTATATTATAGGCTGTGAAAAGTAAACAGTGGTGATGTCTGCTGCACTCTTAGGCTTGCTGAGATGTATGAGAACAAGGACACATACACAGATAGAGAGATTCTCTTGCTCTCTTGCTGGTGCGTGTCTTCTGGCCTCTGCTGTGTAACCCCACTAAGCACTCTGCTTCTAACCCCCCTTGCCCATCCTCCAAACTCACCTTGCATGTAAGGCAGACCCTGGAGTAAGGCAGAGAGGTGGAAAGAAGGTGGAAGGGTGGTTGGGAGCCCCTCCTGGGCACTCTGGTTTCTGGAAGGGGAATTGTGTTTCTGTATTCCCTTTAACTTGTCTATGTCTGTCACTATTCCTGTCTGTTGTGTCTGTCTCTGCTTGTACACTGTGCTGAGCTGTAAATAGAGCTTCAGTCCTTAACTTCCAACTGGATGAGTCTGGTCTGGGGAACTTTTCGTAGTCCCAAATCATCACAGGCCATGAGGATGCTCAGAGGGCTGGAGCACCTCTGCTGTGAGGACAGAGTGAAAGAGTTGGGGCTGTTCAGTCTGGAGAAGAGAAGGCTCCCAGGTGACCTTCTTGTGGCCTTCCAGTATCTGAAGTGGGCTACAAAAAAACTGGGAAGGGACTTTTTAGGCTATCAGGTAGTGACTGGACTAGGGGGAATGAAGCAAAGCTGGAGGTGGGAAGATTCAGACTGGATGTGAGGAGGAAGTTCTTCAGCATGAGAGTGGTGAGAGCCTGGAATGGGTTGCCCAGGGAGCTGTTCAGGCCCCATCCCTGGAGGTGTTCAGGCCCAGGCTGGATGAGGCTCTGGGTAACCTGATCTAAGGTAGGGTGTCCCTGCCCATGGCAGGGGAGTTGGAAGTAGACAATTCTTGTGGTCCCTTCCAACCCTGACTGATTCTATGATAGACTCATCAAGCAAGGCACTAAATGCATTTCTTCTTCTTTCTTATTCAGTTCTTTACATTACAGGAGCAAAGATGATCCTAGAACTCACCAGGAAGAACCAAGATTCCCAGCAACTTCCGCTGCCTTAGGGTTCCATCCTGAAGTGACCCATCCTTCATCTGGAATTTCATTCACTCCCATATGGTATTGCCTGTGACAAACAGCTGCATTCAGAGTGAAAACATCAAATATGAATGCTTGGACTCAGTCATCTTAAGGGAGGTTGTGGAGAGGCTGCTGCTGGGCTCTGCTCACAGGTAAACAGTGATAGAACAAGAGGGAATGGCCTCAAACTGCCACTGGGGAGGTTTAGATTGGACATTAGGAAGAATTTTTTCCCATCAAGAGCAGGTTGGATGAGGCCTTGAGTGAGCTGTGCTAGTGGGAGTTGTCCCTGCCTATAGCAGGGGGTTGGAACTAGATGATCCTTGAGGTCCCTTCCAACCTTACCATTCTATGATTCTATGATTCTATGAAAATGGTTCACTGAAACCTACCGAGTAAGGAAGTCATTGCCATTATGTGCCCAAGGACCAAAAAGCCAAACAATTAAGTGATCATTTTCCATCTCCCTGTTCCTGATTTGTCTTCTTGCCAGTGTTGATATCCATCAATATTAAGAGGATAAGGAGGTTCTCAGCTGATGCTCTCAGCCTGATGAAAGCTTGTTTCAGTAAGCATGGGTATCAACCTCTCTGATAGTCTCTTTCATGGTACCCATCACTCTTTTGGACACGGTGACAAAGACTAACAAGCTTCCTCTTGCCACTGAGTGGAGAGCAGCTGCTAATAAAGGGGATCATATGCTGGGAAGGGAATGAGTTTTTAAGTAATCTGGGCAATGACAGGCTCGAGGGCTCTGCAGCTTGTAAGCAGCGTGGACACTCACTGACCTTGCTTTCCTTGCCTCATTTCACCTGATAAATGAGCACAGTGCTCTGGGAGTTCAGGTCTTCCTGCCCCTGGCGGTGCAAATCACTTCAGTGAGGGGATAATTAAGTAAGTGAGAGGATTTGCTGAGAGACCTTTCACATGGCTGCAGCTGGCAATCACTTCCCTGGTCTGGCTGGGCTCTGAAAGGTGAGCCCCATGGAGACCAGTAAAGGCACTGCCAGGGTGACTGGAAATGAAAGGAGCAGACCCCACAGCTAACTGGCAGACCCCCAGCTGAAGTCAGCCGCTCTCTGGGGGCTAGACTCAGCTCCTGGCCTGCTGGCCAAGTGTGTGGTCACACAGCCTCGGTGTGTGGATGCAGCTCCCACCCCTGAGTCCGGGGAATCAGAGGCAGCAGCGCGGCAGCTCGCTCAGCCTGCCGCACACGCAGCGTGCAGATGGCCAGCACGTGTGTGACAGCCACAGCTGTCCTGCTGTGCCCCTGCAGAGAGGGCTGCTGTGCACAGCAGGGCTGGGCCTTGGGCTGCAGCAGGAAATGTGAAGGAAGGGAGAAAGAGAGAGAGAGAGAGAGAGAGAGAGAGAGAGAGAGGGAGAGAGAGAGCCTGGAAGTCTTCCACATGGCTCTGTAAATTCATGGTGCGCTTTAATGCTGAGCCGCAGCGAGTGCACCCTCAGCAAGAGTGCAGGTGACACCAGGCTGAGTGGTGTGGTCACCCAGAGGGACCTGGGCAAGATGAAGAAGTGGGCCCAGCTGAACCTCATGAGGTTCCATTGTCAATCTAGGCTGGGGATGATGTGATACAGAGCAGCCCTGTGGGATAGGACTTGGGGGTGCTGGTGGATGAGAAGCTGGACATGAGCCAACCATGGCAACTTGAAGCCCAGAAGGCAAATGGCATCCTGGGCTGCATCAAGTGTGGCCAGCAGATGGAGGGAGGTGGCTCTGCTACTCTGCTCTGCTCTGGTGAGACCTTACCTTGACTACTGCATCCAGCTCTGGTGCCCACAACACAGGAAGAACATAGACTTGAAGGAGAGGATTCAAATGAGGCCACAAAGATGATTAGAGGGCTGGAGCAGCTCTGCTGTGAGGACAGACTAAGAAAGTTGGGGTTGTTCAGCCTGGAGAAGAGAAGGCTCTGAGAAGGCCTCATCAGTATCTATAGGAACATAGATAGGTTCTAGGAAAACTGGGCACAGAATGGTTAGAAGGGCTTATAGCAACAGGGGCAAAGGTTTTAAGCTATGTCAAGACAGGTTTAGATTAGACATTAGGAAGAAGTTCTTTATTCTGATGCTGGTGGAACACTGGAAGAGGTTGCCCAGGGAGATGGTGGAGGTCCCAGCTGTGGAGACACTGAAGGTCAGGCTTGGTGTAGTTCTGATCAACCTGATCTAGCTGAGGATGTCTCTGCTTACTGCAGGGAGGTTGGACTAGATAGATGACATTTAAAGGTCCCTTCCAACTCAGTCTTTGACTCTGATTCTGTGTCCATCTCTAAATATCCCAGCCCTAAAGCAGGTGTCTGTCACTCACATACAGCCAGCTGTTACCTACAGATTTCCTCTAGAAACAACTTGAAATTGCATGAAGAGTGCCTGTGTGCTGAGGCAGGGAACTGGAGTGCCTACATGGAGAAGGTGGTGCTACCTGCTCCTGCTTGTGCTGCCTGGAGCACGAACACAAAGCTGAAACCCAATCATGTTTCCTGCCTGTGTGAGTGCAAGCTGGAATTGCCCGAGGGGCAGCAATGACCCACACCTGATCCAGGGAAGTGCTGAGCTTCACACCTACCAGTTCTGTGGACAAAAGCCTTGGATTTATCTTTCCCCTTTGGAGTTTTGACCTGCAAGAAGGTTTCTTGGTTGCTTTTTTTTTTTTTTTTTTTTTGTTAAAAAAAAATTATTTTTTTTTTTTTTTTTTTGAGGGAAAAAAAGAATTATCTTCCATTCTACTGCATTCATTAGGGAGAGTTAATTTCAGTGATTTCAGTGTTTTACCAGATTCAGGGTAATTTGAAAGTAAACCAAGAATGCTGCTTGGGATCCCAGCTAACAGGTTCAGGTTTCAGTACTATAATAGAGCTTGACACGAAACCAAAACGAATGTTAAAGCTTGAAACTTGCATCAAATGGAATTGTCATCATCCAGTCAGCTTTTGTTCTAAGCACTTTGGCTCTCAGCAAGGGCAATAAGAAATGAAGGTGCTGAACTGGTGTGGAATTGAGCCTGTAGCAGCACAGGCTGCTGCTTATGGCCACTCTATGGGATAGTCACTGATTGTATTCACACATAACTTAAACCTGTGCCAGAAGCTTTGGAGGGACTAACCCGTGGAGAAATGGGCTCAGGTCCAAATCTTTACATGAATGATAATCTCTCAGAATAAAATATCATTTGTTTCAGACCATGAGTTCTGGGCCCTCAATTTAAAAAGGACATTGAGGTGCTTGATCATGTCCAGAGAAGGGCAACGAGGCTGGGGAAAGGCCTGGAGCACAGCCCTATGGAGAGAGGCTGAGGGAGCTGGGATTGGTTAGCCTGGAGAAGAGGAGGCTCAGGGGAGACCTTCTTGCTGTCTACAACTACCTGAAGGGTGCTTGTAGCCAGGAGGAGGTTGCTTTCTTCTCTCAGGCAAGCAACACCAGAACAAGAGGACACAGTCTGAAGCTGTGCCAGGGGAAGTTTAGGCTGGAGGTGAGGAGAAAGTTGTTGCCTGAGAGAGTCATTGACTGCTGGAATGGGCTGCCCAGGGAGGTGGTGGAGTCACCAGCCCTGGATGTGTCTAAAGGTTGTTTGGATGTGGTGCTTGAGGGTATGGTTTAAGGGTGAGCTTTGTAGAGGAGGGATATGGGTTGGACTGGTGAGTAAGGATATGGGTTGGACTGGTGAGTAGAGATATGGGTTGGACTGGTGAGTAGAGATATGGATTGGTGATCCTGGGGGTCTCTTCCAAACTGAATGTTTCTGTGATTCTGTGATCATTTGATAGATCCAGAGGAATCAGTAGCTCTATTCACAGAGCAGCACAGGCTTGCATGTGGAACACTTGCGGGAGACCAGGTATATTCTGGTGTTTATGCTGCTCTGTGGTGCTCAACCATACCTGTGACTGAAATTTCTCCAGTTATTTGCCATTTCTCAATATGTCACCTTCTTTCTCAAATCCAAAACCTTAAAGAAAAGGGTAGCTCTAGGCTGGAAAACAACTACAGTTCTCAATCTGTCAAAACTGTCAACAGTGCCAAAGTGATTCATGCTAAAAGTGACAGATAAGTCACTGATCATAACCCCAGAGAGTTGGGGCTCTGCAGCCTGCAGAAGAGAAGGCTTCCAGGAGACCTTAAAGTAGCCTTCCAGGATCTGAAGGGGGCTACGAGAAGGCTGGGGAGGGACTATTGACAAGGACTTGCAATGACAGGACAAGGGGCAATGGGTTTGAAGTGGCAGATGGGAGATTGAAAGTGGATGTCAGGAGGAAGTTGTTTGCAGTGAGGGTGGTGAGACACTGGCACAGGTTGCCCAGGGAGGTTGTGGCTGCTCCCTCCCTGGAGGTGTTCAAGGCCAGGTTGGAGGAGGCCTTGAGTGAGCTGTGCTAGTGGGAGGTGTCCCTGCCTATGGCAGGGGGTTGGAAGTGGCTGATCCTTGAGGTCCCTTCCAACTTTCCCGTTCTATGATTCTATGATTCTATGAATTTGCCCAGGAAACATTTCTTCCCAGCAAAAGTTCTCAGACACTGGTACACCCTGGAGGTGTTGAAAAGACATTGAATGTGGTGCTGAGGGAGGTAGTTTAGTGTCAGTGGCTTAGCAGCAGTGGTGGGGTTGTGAGCTCTGCTTGAGAGGTTGGGCTTGATCTCAAGGGTCTCTTCCAACCTCAACAGCTCTATAATTTCATGACTGTACAAACCCTGCCTTCAACTCAGTGCCACACTTTCTGCCTGGCAGGTGGACAGCTTGATTCATGCCTCCTCTGCCCCAGCTGATGCACTTCAGCTTGTGTTCAGTGAAAGAACCACTGCCTGATTCCCTTCTGTGCTGCAGATTGGGAAGCTTACATGATGGCTTCTGCTTTAGGTGAGCTAAAGACTGCTCCTTCCAGCCCTAGGGTGCAAAATCCTTGCAGTGCTCTTGCTTGTTGGCTCTTTGCACATCTGAGATGGGGACTAAATCAGTTCATTGAGACCCTGGAGGGGGATGATTCCTTGTAGGCTCTGTTCATCTTGATGCCTTCCCTCCCCTCACTGTGCCTCACCTCTAGGTGCTCCTTAGAGGACTCAATCCTCTTCTTACACAGCCCTGCTCTTTCCCATGCAGGCAGTTAGAATAGTTTCTGCCAAATGCTACTTCTAGTCTCTCATAGCTCTCCTTGTAGGAAGATTATATTTCTTCCATGCTGCTATTTGTGGCCATTAATTTGTTTTTCTTTGTACATGGTAAAAACAGAAATTTAAAAAAAAATAGAAAGAAAGGGAATTTGTGGCTTGGTTTGGGTATTTCTGTCTTTTATTTAGCTTTTTTCTGTATGCATAAGGCTGGTAGCATCCTGTTCGGTAGTCCTGATAGAGGACACATGTTCACCTTCACCCTGGTAGGAATATTCAGTGGGAATTAGTTTGTCTAGAAGCCAAACAGCTACCTTGAGGAGCAATCTTTGCTGCTCCTATCTTGCTGTTGCCAGTTAGCATGCTCCAGGTATCGCAGCACACATGAATATTAAAGAGCAATTGTTAATGTTTTGATGTTTTGTCAGCATCTTGTGTCAAAACATCTTCCTACTGAGAGGCAGCATGATGACAGTGTCAAAATAGGACATCATCACCCTGAGCTGAAATGCTGCAACGTGATGACACTTAGATCTACGTGCTCCAAGAGCTATTTGGACCACAAAGTAAAACCTTTCTTAAGCTGATGCTTGGCACCTGGCTGGAGAGTCAATCTGTGGTGGTAAAGATGGAGCACATGGAGGCTGGCTAAGAAAGATAGAAAAGATGTTTCAGCAGATGACAAGAGCCATCACAAAGCTCAGGAGAGAAGATTGTTAGCACTGTGTGCTAGGTACTGAAATTACCCACAATTATTGGAAACCCAGGTTAAAATCACAGGACCACAGGCTCACAGGATGTCAGGGGTTGGAAGGGACACAAAGAGCTCACCCAGTCCAACCCCCCTGCCGCAGCAGGAGCAGACAATCCAGCTCAGGGCACACAGGAACACATCCAGACAGGCCTGGAAAGGCTCCAGAGAAGGAGACTCCACAACCTCTCTGGGCAGCCTGTGCCAGGGCTCTGGGACCCTTAGTAAAGAAGTTCCCTTTGTGTTGAGCTGGAACCTCCTGTGCTGCAGCTTCCATCCATTGCTCCTTGTCCTATCCCAGGCAGCAGTGAGCAGAGTCTGTCCCCCCTCTCCTGACCCCCAGCCCTCAGGTATTTATAGATATTTATTAGATCCCCTTTCAGTCTTCTCCAGACTAAGCAGCCTCAGGTCCCTCAGTCTCTCCCCACCAGGCAATGCTGCAGTCCCCTCAGCATCCTCATAGCCCTCCTTTGGACTCTCTCCAGCAGATTCCTGTCCCTCTTCAACTGGGGAGCCCAAAACTGAATGTAGTAAAAAAAAAAACCCATCTGTTTAAACCAAATCCCTGCATATCAGTACTGATTATTCTCTAAATAGTCCCACTGGCTTCTTGCAAAACTGATTTTTAAGTTGGAACTTCTAGAAAGAAAAAAAGTTTGGAAAGATAAAGCAAATTACTGAGAACCTTTTACTTTTCTTCTTCTTTTCTAATTTTTTTCTTTTCTTATTTTTCCTCCTTTCCTTATTTCTCTTCCTTTTCATATTTTTATCCCATTTCTTGTTTTTATTCCTTTTCTTGTTTTTCTTCCTTTTCTTATTTTTCTTCCTTTATTATTTTTATTCCCTTTCTTATTTTTATTCCTTTTCTTTTTTTTTTTTCCCCTTTTCTTATTTTTCTTCCTTTTCATACTTTTATCCCTTTTCTTGTTTTTCTCCTAAGAGAACTGTGTGCAGTTCTGGAGCCCTCAGCACAGGAAGGACATGGAAGTGTTGGAGCCAGTCCAGAGGAGGCCACCAAGATGCTGAGAGGGCTACAACAGCTCTACTGTGAGGACAGGCTGAGAGAGTTGGGGCTCTGCAGCCTGGAGAAGAGAAGGCTTCCAGGAGACCTTGGAGTAGCCTTGCAGGATCTGAAGTGGGCTCCAGGAAGGCTGGGGAAGGACTATTGACAAGGTCTGGGAATGCCAGGACAAGGGGAATGGGTTTGAAGTGGCAGAGGGAAGACTGAAAGTGGATGTTAGGAGGAAGTTGTTTGCAGTGAGGGTGGTGAGACACTGGCACAGGTTGCCCAGGGAGGTTGTGGCTGCTCCCTCCCTGGAGGTGTTCAAGGCCAGGTTGGAGGAGGCCTTGAGTGACCTGTTCTAGTGGGAGGTGTCCCTGCCTATGGCAGGGGGTTGGAACTGGCTGAGCTTTGAGGTCACTTCCAACCTAGAACATTTTATGTCTATGATTCTAGGATTCTATGAGTCTATGATTCTATGGTTCTATGAGTCTGTGATTCTAGGATTCTGTGTAGGGTATTCTCTTCAGCTACTGACATCCTAATTAATTACAGAAGAAGCATAGATGGTTGTTGTGGAAAGAGCAGTCCTGGAGTACAATTAACCTTATCAACCTCCTACTGCACAAATACTGAGTGCTGGGGAAGCAATCCATCCTCAAGATGCACACCAACCTTTTTTCTTTTGTGGAGTTACTACAGTGTTTTCCGTTGGGACCATTGCTTTAGCTTGAAGAAACTCTCCTTTCTCAAGCAAGAATGCAAGCAGGATTTGAAACTTCCTGTTGAAATCACCTGGCAGGGCATTAGTAGAAAGAGATGATATCCAAGATAGATTGGGCTGGATGGTCTTGGAGGTCTGTTCCAATCTGGTTGATTCTATGATTGTGTGATTCTATGATTGTGCGCTTCTATGATACTGTGGTTCTATGATTCTGTGATTCTATGATTCTGTGGTTCTGTGATTCTGTGATTCTGCAATTCTATGATTCTATGACTCTGTGATTCTTTGATTCCATGACTCTGTGATTCTATGATTCTGTAATTCTGTGATTCTGTGATTCTGTGATTCTGTGGTTCTGTGGTTCTGTGATTTTGTGATTCTGTGATTCTGTGATTCTGTGGTTCTGTGGTTCTGTGATTTTGTGATTCTGTGATTCTGTGATTCTGTGACTTTGTGATTCTATGATTCAGACCAACACAACCAGAACAAATCCTTTCACATCCAGTGCTCCAACTCCTAGTGAGGTCAGCAGGAATTGCAGCTGCTGCAGCTCTCTTGGGACTGAGCCTTCTCTTCTTTGCACAAAGAATCTTGCTGAAACAACAACAAAGGGGTTGGGAGATGTAGTAATCGCCACATGCCGTAGCGTTTCGCCATCGGTTCTGCGCATTCATCCCGAAGGCAGCTTGGCTGTTCAGCTGGCTCTTTGCCAACCCAAACAGCATGACCTCTCTTCAGCTTTACCACTCTTGCAGGCTCTCACAGATTTGGAAGTAATGTGCAATCAGGTACATGAGGCTGCATTACATCTTAGCAAATTTCTCCTCCTGGAAAATGGAAATCTTGCAGGCAAGAGGACATTATGATTATTTTCAGTGCAGTTCAATGGAAGGAGTAAATTAATCCCCAGTGTAATTCTATTGATTTGGAGAGAGTCATAGAGGAAGGAATGGGAACTCAGAGAGTTCCATCCATAAATAGAACTCAGAACGGAGTTGCTGTTTCTGACCCTAAATTCTCCTCCATTAAAGGCAGCATCACAGAATGCTGGGAGTCAGATGGGACCTCTCGGGGTCATCGAGTCCAACTTCCCTGCTAGAGCAAGGTCACACAGAATAAATCATAGAAGCATAGAAAGACCTGGCTGGAAAAGCCCTTAAGACCATTGAGTCATAGAATCATAGAATGGTAAGGTTGGAAGTGACCTCAAAGATCACCCAGTTCTGACCCCATCCAGTTCCAACCCCCTGCCATAGGCAGGGACACCTCCGACTAGCACAGGTCACTCAAGGCCTCGTCCAACCTGGCCTTGAACCTGGCCTCCTATGTTGTGGAGCACATAGGATTCTGTGATTCTGTGACTATGATTCTGTGATTCTGTGATTCTTGGATTCTGTGACTATGATTCTATGATTTTGTGATTCTATGATTCTGTGACTCTATGATTCTGTGACTCTATGATTCTGTGATTCTGTGACTATGATTCTATGATTCTGTGACTCTATGATTCTGTGATTCTTTGATTCTGTGATTCTATGATTCTATGATTCTGTGACTGATTCTGTGATTCTGTTATTATGATTCTATGATTTTGTGACTCTATGATTCTGTGATTCTGTTATTATGATTCTGTGATTCTGTGACTATGATTCTATGATTTTGTGATTTTATGATTCTGTGATCCTGTGATTCTATGATTCTGTAACTATGATTCTATGATTCTGTGATTCTGTGATTCTGTGACTATGATTCTATGATTCTGTGATTTTATGATTCTGTGATCCTGTGATTCTATGATTCTGTAACTATGATTCTATGATTCTGTGATTCTGTGATTCTGTGATTCTGTGACTATGATTCTATGATTTTGTGACTCTATGATTCTGTGATTCTTGACTCTATGATTCTGTGACTATGATTCTATGATTCTGTGACTCTGATTCTGTGATTTTGTGACTATGATTCTATGATTTTGTGACTATGATTCTGTGATTCTGTGACTCTATGATTCTGTGACTATGATTCTATGACTCTGATTCTGTGACTCTGTGACTCTATGATTCTGTGATTCTATGACACATCTCTGTTTGAGCAAAGGTTTCTTTGCTGTTGTCTCATTCAGAAAACAACAGGAAAATCTCCAAGCTTCAACTTCATGAGTTGCCACCATTTGTGTTCACCTTCTTTTTCTCTCTAACCTTGTTCAGTAAAGTATCTCTGGAAATTAATTTGAATATAATCAGGCAGTGATAAAGCTTCAAACAGAAAGGGAGAAAGAGTTGTATTGGTTCGAGTTGATGATGGAAGGAACAAAGAATGAATGAGCAAAGCAAAGAAGCATATGCCAAAAAGCAATGGGACAATAGTTCCCAGTGAGTTTTAGGGATGGGGCCCATTGCTTATCTGAAATGTGTGCTTGTGGATAAGAAAAACAACCCCATCCTGGGCTGCATCAAAAGAACCATGGCCAGCAGGTCAAGGGAAGGGATTCTCCCCTTCTGCTCTGCTCTCCTGAGACTTCACCTGGAGGACTGTGTCCAGCTCTGGAGGCCCCAGCACAAGAAGGACAGGGATCTATTGCAGAGGGTCCAGAGGAAGGCCACAAAAATGATCAGAGGGCTGCAGCATCTCTCTTAAGCCCTACAGCCACAGAATCATAGGATGCATTGGGTTGGAGTGGACCCTTAAAGTTCATTTTATCCAACCCCACTGTGGTGAGCAGGGACATCCCCAACTAGGTCAGGTTGCTCAGGGCCCCATCAAATTGACATTGAATGTCTCCTGGGATGGGGTCACTACCTTATCTCTGGGCAACTTGTCCCAGTGTTTCACTACCCTTATTGTGAAGAGCTTCCTCCAAAATCTACCTTGCTCTAGTTTCAAAATTTTGCCCTTTTCAGGTACTGGAAGGTTGCTATTAGGTATCCACAGAGCCTTCTCTTCTCCATGCTGAGAAGTGTCTGAATTAAATAGAATCATAGAATCATAGAACATATCAGGGTTGGAGTGGATCACAAGAATCAGCCAGTTCCAATCCCCCTGCCATGGGTAGGGACACCTCACACTAGATCATGTTGTCCACAACCTGGTCTTAAATATCTCCAGGGATGAGGCTTCCACCACCTCCCTGGGTAACCCATTCCAGGCTCTCACCACCCTCATGCTGAAGAACTTCTTCCTAACATCCAGTCTGAACCTCTCCATTTTCAGCTTTGTTCCATCCCCCTCAGTCCTATCACTTCCTCACACTATAAAAAGTCCCTCCCCAGCTTTCCTGTAGCCCCCTTCAGATACTGAAAGGTGACAATAAGGTCACCTGGGAGCCTTCTCCTCTCCAGACTACACAGCCCCAACTCCCTCAGTCTCTCCTCACAGCAGAGCAGCTCCAGCCCTCTGCTCATCCTCGTGGCCCTTCTCTGGACACCTTCCAGCACCTCCATAGCCCTACTGTAATACTTACTACACTCTTCTGTTGATCTTGCTCTGACCTACAGTTTTTCAAATCATTTTTCTCTCTGTTGGAATCAGAAAGAACAGATTCCTCCCAGACAACATCTCTGCTGAAGGGCTTGGTGCTCAGGAGAAGGACCTGCCTGTGGCTCTAGCAAACAACAGCTTATACGCTCGCTCAAAATTTACAGTCCTGCTTCTGCCTTTCCTCCAGCATTTGGGGACTATTTAACAAACTGCTAGAAGGGAGGAGGTATTTTAAAGTCACATCCATTTAAACAATTTAAACATTTTAATCCCAGCCACTAACCTTGCCAGAACACTGATCCAAACTCTCCAGAGCATTAGCAAAATGAGGTGAACTTTGCGGCGTGAGCTCATAGGTAATGCTAAACCTCTCCCTGCCAGCACAACCATGGAGTCATGGAATTGTTGTGGCTGGAAAACACTTTTCAGATCATTGAATTTCTAACTCTACCAGGTTGGTGCTAAACCATGTCGCTCAGTACCACATCTCTACAGCTTTGAAATACCTCCTCCAGGGGTGGGGATTCAAGAACTTCCCAGGGCAGCCTGTGCCAGTCTTTGAGAAGGCATCCAGTGAAGAAATTCTTCTTTTGGTGGAGAAATGTTTCCTAATATCCAACCTAAACCTCCCCTGGTGCAACTTGAGGTTATTTCCTCTCATTCTATCACTTGTTACCTGGGAGAAGAGATCAACCTCCACCTCAGCCCAACATGGAATCATAGAATCAAGCAGGTTGGAAGACACCTCCAAGCTCATCCAGTCCAGCCTAGCACCCAGCCCTGTCCAATCAACCAGACCATGGCACTAAGTGCCTCATCCAGGCTTTGCTTCAACACCTCCAGGAATGGGCACTCCACCACCTCCCTGGGCAGCCCATTCCAATGCCAATCTCTCTCTCTGCCAACAACTTCCTCCTAACATCCAGCCTGAACCTACCCTGGCACAGCTTGAGGTTGTGTGCTCTTCTTCTGTCCCTGGGTGCCTGGCAGCAGAGTCCAACCCCAGCTGGCTACAACCTCCCTTCAGGGAGTTGCAGAGAGCAATGAGGTCTGCCCTGAGCCTCCTCTTGCGCAGGCTGCACACTCCCAGCTCCCTCAGCCTCTCCTCACAGGGCTGTGCTCCAGGCACCTCACCAGCTTTGTTGCTCCTCTTCTTTTCAGAGAGTTGCAGAAAGCCAGAAGGTCTCCCCTCAGCCTCTTCTTGTCCAGACTAAACACCCCCAGTTCCCTCAGCTGTTCCTTCCCAGCCCTGTTCTCCAGCTTCATTACACTTCTCTGGACATACTCCAGCACCTCAACACCCTTATAGTAGTGAACCCTTCAAAAACAAACATGGAAATGCCAGCAGACAAGTGTATGCTCTCATTTTTGTGTGCTATATGTGTTTTCATACCTTTTAAATAACATCATAGGGAAGATTGCTCCCCCCCTTGAGGTTTTCAAGGCCAGGATGGAAGAGACCTTGAGTGACCTGTTCTAGTGGGAGATGTCCCTAACTATGGTGGGTGGTTGGAACTGGATGATCTTTGAGGTCCCTTCCAACCTAAACCATTCTGTGATTCTAAGATTCCAGGGGGCAGAGAAGCAGCTAACCTGGATAAATCCTCAAGGTGTAACTCCCAGACTATACATTAGGATGTACCTTCTACCAAAATGATTGAGGCTTTGCTGGCTGAAACCTTTTGCTGCTGATCTGGGAGAGAGGGAGGCAGCAATGGCAGAGGGCTGCTCATTTGGATAATGCCTAAATCAGACCCATATGTTGACCCCATGGCAAATCCTTGCTGACAAAGTAAAAACAACAAAAAAACCAAAAACAAAACCAAAACCAACCAAAACCCAATCAAAAAGCCCCCAAATCAAACCAAATCACTCGTCTTTTTCAAATGGCTTCCAAGTAAAGGTCTACATTCTCCCAGGACACACACTCAGGACTTTGCACCTGCATAAATAAGATTTTTGTACTTTATTGATACAAGGGGGAAAAAAAAATCATAGAATCATAGAATGGGAAGGTTGGAAGGGACCTCAAGGATCATCTAGTTCCAACCCCCTGCCACAGGCAGGGACACCTCCCACTAGCACAGGTCACTCAAGGTCTCGTCCAACCTGGCCTTGAACACCTCCAGGGAGGGAGCAGCCACAAGCTCCCTGGGCAACCTGTGCCAGTGTCTCACCACCCTCACTGCAAACAACTTCCTCCTAACATCCACTTTCAATCTCCCCTCTGACACTTCAAACCCATTGCCTCTTGTCCTGGCATTGCAAGTCCTTGTCAATAGTCCCTCCCCAGCCTTCCTGTAGCCCCCTTCAGATCCTAGAAGGCTACTCTAAGGTCTCCTGGAAGCCTTCTCTTCTGCAGGCTGCAGAGCCCCAAATCTCTCAGCCTGTCCTCATAGGAGAGCTGCTCCAGCTCTCTCATCTCAGTTTTGATTCATGCATAGAAAAATAATTGTACATAGAAGAAATCCAGCTTGACCAAAGCATTAGCCATGCTTCCCTGAGTACCTTTCTGTTTTTCCACCTCTAACAAATACAGCATTATATGTGGCTGGCTGCGATTTTACTCCATATGTGCTTTGGAGAGAACAGAGAAAGATTGGCTTTTGGCCACCACCTTTGGTGAATACTCATCTCCCACCTAAGATGGACTGAAATAGATCAAATGTCAGTGTGCAATGACTGAGCAAGTTCATAGGTGTTTCTGTGTGTAAAGGTGGTGCCAGTTCAAGGATCCCCAGGCAGCACAGCAAGAACAGTTCCTTTCTGCCAAAGCCAAGGAAACTTTTGCCAGGGAAAACAGAGTAAGGTATGGAGAAAAGCTCAATGTGGTGAAGAACCAAGGAAGACTCACAATGGTTTTATCAAGTTACAGTCCTTGACTGTAGTTGCAAGTATGTGCCTCAAAATGCAGGCCTAGCTGTAGACAGAAGTTCACTTAGCCTAGGGGCTCTCTGAAAAGACAAACAATCTAAATTCAAGTCTACTTCACCCTGGACAAAGCCTTAGCAGCAGTTCAGCAGCTGCCACTGAAAGAGGGGCAGCAGTGTGTGTGGTGGCAGCTTCTCCCAGTAGCCACTTCTCTGCTCCCACCAGCTCTGGTTTCTGTCTCCCATAATATCTTCCTAGGTAAACTTGGGAGATGTGGTTTAGCTGAGTGGCCAGCAAGGTGGGCTGAGACCTGGCTGAAGGACAGAGCACAGATGGTTGGGATCAGTGGTGCAGGCTCCAGTCAGAGACTCACAGCTGTTAGCTTGGACACCAGGAGGAAATTCTTTGCAATCAGAGTGGTTAAACACTGGAACAGTTTGCCCAGGGATGTGGTTGAAACCTTGCTTCTGGAGACTTTCAAGATCATAGCTGCTGTGGCCTCAGGCAGCTTGATCTAGCTGGAGGTGGGGTTAGCAAGATGATTTTTGATGGTCCCTTCCATGCTGAGGCAGTCTGTGAATAGTGACCATCTTCCTGTTTTTCTTGTTAGCCTGAGGAGTTTTCTTGCTAGGAGAAAGCTCTGGTAGAGCTCACCAAAAAGAGTTGTTATTTATTAGACTGAACATTGACAGCAAACTCCACTTTGCTGCTTCAGGGTCTGAAATCCCTGCAATGCAGGTCATAGAATCATAGAATGGCTCAAGTTAGGAGAAATACCTTCTGGGTAACACTTTCCAGTGTCTCACAACCCTCATAGCAAAGAACTTCTTCCTAATGTCCCATCTAAACCTACCCTGCTCTAGTTTAAAACCATTGCTCCTCATCCTGTCATTACAGGCCCTTAGAAATAGTCTCTCCCCAACTCTCCTGTAGCCCCTTCAAGTACTGGAAAGCTGCTGTAAGAATCATAGAATAACAGAATGTTAGGGGCTGGAAGGGACCTCCAAAGCTCCTCCAGTCCAACCCCACCTGCCAGAGCATCATCACCTAGAACAGATCACACAGGAACACATCCAGGCAGGTTTTGAATAGGTCCAGAGAGAGGGAGACTCCACAAGTGCCCTGGGCAGCCTGTTCCTGTGCTCTGTCACCTTCACAGGGCAAAAAATTCCTCCTCATGTTTCCATGAAACTTCCTATGCCTCAGCTTCAACCACTGCCCCTTCACTGTCATTGGGCATCACCCAGCAGAGCCTGGCTCCAACCTCCTGGCACTCACCTTTACACCTTTATAACCACTGCTGAGGTCACCTCTCAGGCTCCTCTTCTCCCAGCAGCACAGCCCCAGCTCCCTCAGGCTCTCCTCCTAACAGAGTTGTTCCATTCCCTTAATCATCTCTGTGGCTCTGTAGTCTTCTCTTCCCCAAGCTGAACAGTCTCAACTCCCTCAACCTGTCCTCATGGTCCCCAGTTACTGTTTGTAGGTCAAAAAAGTCAACACTGTCATGTACTTCAATTACCAAATGCTTGCTTCACAACTGAAGGACTCTCATGCAGCTCTCCCAACAGAGAGCTGCATTTCTTCATGTAATACAACCCCACTATCATGTTTCTTTAGGAAGAAACAGTCCTTTGGACCTGCTTGCTTTTCCTGTGTTATATAATCTACCACATAGATATTTGCTGGGAGGAAAAGCAAGAGGGAGGAAGAGGTACACCAGGTGCTAGTAAATGAAGCATGCAAATTCCCAGGACACTAACTCCCCTTTTTTAATTACATTGGGGGAAAAAAAAATGTGCAGTGCTTATGAAAGGGGACAGGTTGATGATGGAGGAGAACAATGCTATTATTTTTCCATGTCTTTTCCAGTACAAGAGGCAGGTGTACTCAGAGTCATGACTTCTGCTTTATTATTTGCACACAGACACACACACACTGCACCCCTACCCCTTTTTAATTGTTTTTTTCCCATTTGGGCTTTTCAGTGAAGTTATGATCCATGGCAAAGAGTAAAGGCTGTATCCATAAAAAGCCTTCTGTTCAAGAAGAACTAAACCCATGCCCCTATCCATTACAAGAGAATATATCAGCAGTAGCAAAGCAGCTCAGCTGTTGTTGTAAAGAATGAATATTTTGTTGCATGAGAGAGCAGACATGTAGCCTAAGTCAGATAGAAATGTAGCCTAAGTGAGATAGAAATGTAGCCTAAGTGAGATAGAAATGTAGCCTAAGTAAGATAGAAATGTAGCCTAAGTAGGAAGGAAATGTAGCCTAAGTAAGATAGAAATGTAGCCTAAGTTGGAAGGAAATGTAGCCTAAGTAAGATAGAAATATAGCCTAAGTGGGAAGGAAATGTAGCCTAAGTAAGATAGAAATGTAGCCTAAGTGGGAAGGAAATGTAGCCTAAGTAGGATAGAAATGTAGCCTAAGTAAGATAGAAATGTAGCCTAAGTGGGAAGGAAATGTAGCCAGAGTAGGATAGAAATGTAGCCTAAGTAAGATAGAAATGTAGCCTAAGTAGGAAGGAAATGTAGCCAGAGTAGGATAGAAATGTAGCCTAAGTTATATATAATTAGTTAGAATTTCTGCAAGAAATACTGAATGAAAAAATAAAGAAGAAAAAACCCCAAACCAGCTCTAAAAGAGAAGAGGAGGAGGAGGAGGAGCAGTCCTGCAGCAGTCTCAGATGTTAGGAACTGTGCTTGCAGAGCTCCGGTGTTTTTGTAGCGCGGAGCCTTCCCCGCAGCGCATTAATCCCCACCGCTCATAAAAATGATGAACTAACACAGTTGCAGAGAGTTTGCACACCCTCTTCCTGCCTGCTCATGGTTGCAGATTTAACCTCAGCATTCAAAAATGTGAGAGAGTCAGAGGATTTTTTTTATTTTATTTTTTTTCCCCATTTCATTGGGTTGCAGCTTGGGCAAACATACTGTTCCTCAGCTATATTTATATTAGAAAGGTTGGTTGCAATGTTCCCAATGTCCACAGCAGAGTTCAGATATTCAGAAGAGCTGAAGAGCTAACCACACTTTCCACTACCTCAGTGGGAGGTAGTGGGGACTCAACAGCCTGTTTAAAAACTTCATTTAGGCAGCTGGGTGGGTGCTGAGTCTTTTTGCAGAGCCCTTTTAGCAGGTTAGATAGAATGAAAATAGACCTTGCCTCTTGAATCCTAGCACAGAAATTGAGAGGTTGGAAGGGACCTCCAACCTCTCTCCAAGAGATCATCCAGTCCAACTCCCCTGCCAAGGCATCATCACCCAGGGTAGTCTGCACAGGAATGCATCCAGATGGGGTTGGAAAGTCTCCAAAGAAGGAGACTCCAAAACCTCTTTGAGCAGGCTGCTCCAGGGCTCTGGCACCCTCACTCCAAAGATGTTTCTCCTCATGTGGTTCCTTCCAACCTCACCATTCTATGATTCTATGTCGAGCTGAAACCTTCTCTGTCCCCCTTTGTATCCATTGCTCCTTGGCTTATTACTGTGCACCACCCAAAGGAGCTTGGCCCCAGGCACTGACACCCACCCCTCAGAGATTTGTATACAGTGCTCAGATCTCCTCTCAGCCTTCTCTTCTCCACACTGAACACGCCCAGGACTCTCAGACTCCCTCCATAGGGGAGATGCTCAAGTCCCTCACTCATCCTCGTGGCTCTCCTCTGGACTCTCTCTAGCAGGTCCCTGTCTCTCCTGAACTGGGGAACCCAAAACTGGACACAGTATTGCAGGTGTGGTCTCACCAGGGCAGAGTAGAGGGGAGAGAAGAAGCTCCTTAGAGCTGCTGGCCACACTTCACCTGAAGCACTCCAGGATGCCACAAGGGCACAGCTTTGTGTGGTTTCTCTTCCCCACTTCCAAAGTAACCACAAAATCACAGAATGGTAGGGGTTAGAAGAGACCTCCAAAGGTCACTGAGCCCAACCAGCCTGCTACAGCAATTTCACTTAGAGCAGATCACACAGGAACATATCCAGGTGTGTTTTGATTATCTCCAGAGAAGGAGCCTCCACAACCTCTCTGGGCAGCCTGATGCAAGGCTCCAACACCCTTAAAGTATAGAAGTTCTTCCTTACGGCTAAGAAAACCTCCTGGGTTCCAGTTTGTGCCTGTTACACCTTGCTCTGTCACTGAGCACCCTTGAAAAGAGCCCAGCCCCATCCTCTTGACCACCATCCTTTAGCCATTGACCAGCATTGATAAGATCCCCTCTCATTGTGCTCTCCTCCAAGCTAACCAGCCCCAGGTCTCTCAGCCTTTCCTCATAAGATAGATGTTTTACACCTTTAATCATCTTTGTGACCCTCTGTTGGACTCTCTCCAAGAGTCCCTGTTGAACTGTAGAGTTCAACAGTACCAGACACAGTACTCCAGATGAGGCCACATTAGGGCAGCATAAAGGGGGAGGAGAACCTCCCTCAGCTTCCTGCCCACACTCTTTTTAATGCACCCCAGGAGACCATTGGCTTTCTTGACCACAAGGGCACATTGCTGGCTAGTGGAAAACTATGTCAGAAATGACAGCAATGTGCAACACCAGCAGTGGCTTCTACAGAGTTAAACTGAGGTTGTTCATCTTGGAAAGGAGAAACCTGAAGGGATAAGTAACAGGGAAATAAGATGTGATGGGCACTGTGCAGAAGAGGAATGGGGAGTGGTTATCAGCTGGTTGTCACAGCTAGTAAGTATCAGATTAGATAAACTCATGGGGAAGAAAAAAAAATCTATCAAGAATCAATAAACTCTAAGGTGCAACATTTTATTTAAGCCATCCTGAAACTGCAGACTCCTTCCAGTATCTGAAGGGGGCCTACAGGAAGGCTGGGGAGGGACTACTGACAAGGTCCTGCAATGCCAGGACAAGGGGCAATTGGTTCGAACTGGCAGAGGGGAGATTGAAAGTGGATGTTAGGAGGAAGTTGTTTGCAGTGAGGGTGGTGAGACACTGGCACAGGTTGCCCAGGGAGGTTGTGGCTGCTCCCTCCCTGGAGGTGTTCAAGACCAGATTGGAGGAGGCCTTGAGTGAGCTGTGCTAGTGGGAGGTGTCCCTGCCTATGGCAGAGGGTTGGAACTGGATGATCCTTGAGGTCCCTTCCAACCTTACCATTCTGTGATTCTATGATTCTAAAAAAACCCCTGAAACATGTTGTGGGGAAGAAAGCTTCTTCTGCTTCTCCTTATGTCTCTGATTAACTACTGTCAGAGATGGTTGAGGCCCCATCCCTGGAGAGATTCAATGTGAGGCTGGACAGGGCTCTGGGCAACCTGATCTAGTTGAAGATGTCCCTGCTGACTGCAGGGGGTTTGAACCAGATGACCTTTGGGGGTCCTGTCCAACTCAAACCATTCTATAACTCTATGATTCTATGTGTGGCAGTGACCTTCATGGACTTTTGGCTGGATCCAGTACAGCAGTTCTAGTTCTTAAAGGCTCCCTTCATCACCCTGCAGTTCATGGCTGCATAAACAGGTGACCAGTGAAGAGGAGCTGAGAGATAAATTAACTTTTGTATTCTTCACTGAGAGAAAGATACAACATCAGAGCCACTTCTGCTACCTGTAGGTTTAAAAAGGTGGAAAGAACTTTGAGAGAACACCCCAAAAAATGCCACCATAAAGCCTGGGATGAAACTTTGCCAATTAGGATTTCTCTGTTTATTTATCAAAGAGAGAAACAGAAAAACATAGCAAGAATTTTGGGGGGAAAGAGAACAAAAACATAAAGGAAAAAAGTCACTGAGGGTCTTTTTAATCTATTGAGGAAATAAAGAGCTGGAAAATCTACTAAATATCAGGGGAAATAATGCAGGACTGCAATCTTTAATAGACTCCATGTCAAATCTGATGCCTTTGTCTCTGTGAATGTTGCATTTTGTCCTGAGATTAAGTTCAGTCTGGCAATCATAGAATCATAGAATGGTTTAGGTTGGAAGAGACCTCAAAACTCAGCCAGTTTCAACCCCCTACCATAGGCAGAGACACCTCCCACTAGAACAGGTTGCTCAAGGCCTCATCCAACCTGGTCCTGAACACCTCCAGGGAGATTGTGGAGCACAGAAGCACAGAATGTGACCTTTGATCCCATTCTGTGCTTCTGTGCTCCACAACCTCCCTGGGCAACCTGTGCCAGTGTCTCACCACCCTCACTGCAAACAACTTCCTCCTAACATCCACTTTCAATCTCCCCTCTGCCACTTCAAATCCATTTCTCCTCATCCTGTCATTCCCAGACCTTGTCAATAGTCCCTCCCCAGCCTTCCTGGAGCTCCCTTCAGATCCTAGAAGGCTACTCTAAGGTCTCCTGGCAGCCTTCTCTTCTGCAGGCTGCAGAGCCCCAACTCTCTCAGCCTGTCCTCACAGCAGAGCTGCTGCAGCCCTCTCAGCATCTTTGTAGCATCCTCTGGACTGGCTCCAACAGTTCCATGTCCTGCTTGTGTTGGGTGTTCCAGAGCTGCACATAGGAATGGCTCTGATAATGATGCCCATGGCAAACCAACCCAGATGTGAGGCACCTGAGTGACTCATGCTGCTGTAAGGTTTATGGGTTGTTTATTTGTGTTTCTGACATTGAAATGGTTTCAAACCCAATGCTCACAGCTTCACCGTAGCTCTGGGTATGACATTCCCACCTGCAAGAGTCAAGCTAAACCAGATGTTCTCAGAGCAGTTTAAACTTGGAATACAGGCCACCTATCCAGTTCTTGTAGGCTCTTCAGCAGAATCTGTCACACTCTAAGGAGAAGCCAAAATCCTTCTGTTCAGTGCTGTTAAGTTATCCATAAAATAAAGAGTTCGTAAGTTCACCCTTGCAGAAGAGGAGTGTTAGGCTAATGTGGCATGGTCACAGTCTCCTGTAGCCTCTTGCCTGTGAGCTGCAGGCCCTCATCCTCCATCAGGCAACCAGAGATGTCTAGGGAAACTACAGGAGGTCTGCAGGCCACCCCCAAATGCTGGAGAAACACACTTCTGCCATTCCTGATGGATGTCGAACTAACAGACTGCAGCTCGTGAATCGTCCAGAGCTGCTCCCATTGCTTCTCTAGAATTTTTTTTTAATTTATTTTTTTTTTAAAATTCCTAAGAGCTATGAAATCCAACAAACTGTGAGCAATCATTTAAACATGTAGTTGCTTTGGCTTCAGGAGCATTTTGGCTTCAGTGCTGTCCTGTCTCATCTGGCGGGCAAGAAACTGGAGTGACAGATGAGGAATTCGGCTTCCACTGAATTAACTGTTTGGCCCTAGGAATATGGGCTTGGCCAGCTAAAACAGGCAGAAAAAGGAAGGAAAATGCAATGGTCTGGGTTTTCAGGCCTTGCAAATGAAGGTGAGAAGACAGAGTGGATGAAGGACAGGCATTTTATGTTGCATTATTTAATGACTCGTAGAATCACGGAGTTGTTTGGCTTGGAAAAGTGCTTTCAGATCACTGAGTCCAAGCATTCTCTAACTGTACCAAGGCTGCTGCTTAAACCATGTCCCTCACACCACATCTGGAAACATCTCTAGGGGTGGGGATTTAGTCACCCCCCTGGGGAACCTGATCCAGTCTTTGAGAATCCTTTCAGTGAAGGATTTTCTTCCAATACCCAACCTAAACCTCCCCTGGTCCTTTCCTCTGGTCCTACCACTTGTTCCTAGGCAGAAGAGGCCAACCCCCACTTTGCTACAACCTCCTTTCAGGGAGTTGTAGAGAGTGAGGAGGTCTCCCCTCAGTAAGGCTGGTTGAAGACACTCTCCATCCCAGGAATATATACAGGGTAGAATATAACCAACTCCCAAAGAGGGATGATGTGCTGGTTTGAGGCTAATGGGAATATTTTAATGGTGAAAATTATACTATAGGCTGTGAAAAGGAAACAACTGATGATGTCTGCTGCACTCATAGGCTTGCTGAGATGTTTAAAAATTAGAACACAAACACAGATAAGGCAGTCTCTTGGTCTTTCTCTGGGAGCTAGTGGGTCCTCTCCTCTCTGCTGAGTAGCCTCACTAACCACTCTGCTTCTAACCCCCCTGGCCCAGCCTCCAAACTCACCTTGCATGTAAGGCAGACCCTGGGGTAAGGCAGAGGGGTGGGGAGAAGGTGGAAGGGTGGTTGGGAGCCCCTGCTGGGGTCTCTGATTTCTGGAAGGGGAGTTGTGTTTCTGTATTCCCTTTAACTTGTCTATGTCTGTCACTATTCCTGTCTGTTGTGTATATCTCTGCTTGTACATTGTGCTGAGCTGTAAATAGAGCTTCAGTCCTTCACTTCCAGCTGGTTGAGTCTAGTCTGGGGGATTTTACAAAGTGTGGGGGGTCAGGGAACTCCCAAACCCTCACAGTTGAGGTTGCTGAGAAGTCCTGACAAGCAAATATTCAGGGATACTTCTTTTCTGCATCAAACTGAGTTGTCATTAAACAAACCAAATCAGTGATATCCATGGCAGAAACGACTTACATTTTCTTCACCATGAGTTCCCTGAGCATGGTTCTGGTGAAATAATCAGCTGTAGGCTTACACTTTTACTTGTCCTCCATGAATCATGATTTACACCAATGCCTTTTGAAGGCAGATGTAGGAGAGGTTGCACAGTGTCTTGGACATCACCTCCCTTTTATGCCATCAGGCTGTGATAAGGGTGCCTTAATTCATCAAATGTGTGCAGTGGTGGCTTCTGCTCAGCAAGCTTCAGCTTGTGGTCTGCTCACAAGTTAATCACTTCTGTCATTGTGAGTCAGTCTTTGTTACTGTCTTTTGTGATCCTTGAGTACTGTGTCCAGTTCTGGGCCCCTCAATTTGAGAAAGATGTTGAGGTGCTGGAAGGTGTCCAGAGAAGGGCAGCAAGGCTGGGGAGGGGCCTGGAGCACAGCCCTGTGAGGAGAGGTTGAGGGAGCTGGGGGTGTGCAGCCTGCACAAGAGGAGGCTCAGGGCAGAGCTCATTGCTCTCTGCAGCTCCCTCAAGGGAGGTTGTAGCCAGCTGGGGTTGGGCTCTGCTGCCAGGCACCCAGGGACAGAACAAGAGGACACAGCCTCAAGCTGTGCCAGGGAAGGTTCAGACTGGGTGTTAGGAAGAAGTTCTTCAAAGCAAGAGTGATTGCCCATTGGAATGGGCTACCTGAGGAGGTGGTGGAGTCCCCATCCCTGGAGGTGCTTAAAAGCAGGCTGCATGAGGCCCTTGGTGCCAGGGGTTAGTTGATTTGTAAGGTTAGGTGATAGGTTGGACTCAAAGATCTCAAAGGTCCTTTCCAACCTGGTTAATTCTGTGACTCTGTGATCACTGTGCGCTACCAGGGTTTGTGTTGAAAACCTCTCCCTGAAGTTTTGACCCCCATGAGGCATTCAAATGGTTTGCTTTGTAGGTTTCAACACCCATCTGTGTTACTGTGCCTCACATACCAAGAAGCTGAGAAACAATCCTGTTGGAAACCAGCCTGGCAGGTGTTTGCAAGGCAAAGAAGCTGGCCTGGTTTTGTGAACACCATGGAGCCTCCCAGTTCAAGCAGGAGAAAAGGCTGCAGCAGCAAACAGCCATTCCTCCTCTCACTCTCTCTTTTTGCCTCCATTGTACCATTCAACAGGCTCCAAAGCTGCTCAAGCCACAAGAAATGTTGGAGTGATTATTGGCCAATGTCAAACTGACTTTGGAGTGGTTCTCTTGCATTGGGTAGGTAGATTATTTACCTTTCTTATCTGAGCTTAATAGAGTTAAACAAATCACTGCTTGCTACTTGGGAGGCTGCTGAAATGTGACTGAGTGAGTGGTGGTCATTAGGTGAGCACAAACTCCTGGGCTCTGATGCCTTCTAACAGCTCATCTCCAATGCTTGGTGTTGTGACATCACATTTCCAGGCTCACTGTCAGCACAACATCATCCAGTGTAGCAGAATATAAACACTGAAGCTGCAAACACCTTTTAAAACACCTCCATGCATCCTGGTCCTTGTAGATGGTGTGTTGCTAGAGGATGCATGGACAAACCTCAAGACCCCAGAGGCTGAAAGTGAAGGGAAATCGTTTTATTACTTTTTTGGATCCTCACATTTTTTATAGTGAGTTTTCTTAGAGGCAGCAAAAACTTCATCCAAGGACAAGCACATGGAGGATTGATGCAAAAGAAGTGACAGTAAGAATCAAAACTGTATCTTTTTTTAGTCATGATATGAAGGCAGTGGAAAAGCACGAGAGGGAGTTTCACAACAGAAGCTTTACACTTTGATTTACTCCTCCAAAAACTCTTCCTGAAGAGAGAGGCTTGGACAAGGCCAGAGATCAAAGCTGTATTGACAGATGACTTTGCCTTATCAGCCTGGGCCGGTGTGTGCTAGCTGAGATCCTCGTGCTCCAGCTGATTTCATCCTGACGTGGACCCACAAGGGCTGGGATGACCCCTGGCCTTAAGAGATGTGCATTGTCTTCTGCCAAGGACCTTTGGCACTAAAGAAATGAGCAGGGATTATCCCAAGCAACAGTCCAAACAGGGGTTAAAGTGCAAAGGAGCAGCCACAATGGTTAGAGACCGTCCTGGGTGTCCACCCAGCATCATTCCCTGCATAGTGTTTCCAGGGTCTGGCCAAACCACCCATTCACCCACCCCCCAGAGCTCTAAGGACTTTATGTTTGGCAGCTCCTGCATGCAAGGTGTCCCTCACCCTCCCACCAAGAACAGCAGGTGGCTGCATGGGGCTGGTGGCCTCCTGAACTGCAGCAGCTGCAGAGTGAGTGCTGGCTCTGCAGCAGGAATCTTGGCTCACCTTCCCTTGGCTCACCTTCCCTTGGCCCACCTTCCCTTGGCTCACCTTCCCTTGGCTCACCTTCCCTTGGCTCACTTTCCTGGCCCCCAGCATCTCTCTCTGTGGTAGGTGTCTGCATGGCTGGCCAGGAGAGGGAAGCTCATTCAGAGTCCTCTCACTTGCCCAGGCTGGTGTGGTAGACACAGGTGGGTTAGGTTGCCCAACTTGCAACTTCCCCCACTTGCAACATAAAGAAGAATGCTCCTCAGGCCAGCAAGAGGGGCAGCAGAGGCCAGTGAGGACTGATGAGTGCCTTTGCCTGCTGCTGCCTATCTGCTGCCTTTCTGCTGGTGCACTCTCTCACACTTCTGGAGATCTCAGTGGTGCTAGTGAAAAAGCCTTCTGAAGGGTCCCTTTTGGTTAGCAGTGTTCCAGCTGCCCCAAGTCTTACAGCCACAGAACCATAGACTGCAGCAGGTTGGAAGGGATCCTCAAAGGTCATCTTGTCCACCCCCCCCTGCAGTGAACAAGGACATACTTAACTAGTGAAGGTTGCTCAGGACCTCATCAAGTCTGACCTTGAATGTTTCCAGGGATGGGGCCTCCACCACCTCTCCAGGCAAACTGCTCCAGTATTTCACTGCCCTCATCATGCAGAACTTCCTTTTTATGTCCAACCTAAATCTGCCTTGCTCCAGTTTCAAACCACTGCCTCTGTCCTATTGCTTCAAGCCCTTCTAAACAGCCCTTCTCCAACCTCCCTTTAGCCCCCTTCATATGCTGAAATGCCACCACGGAGCCATCTATGAAAGCAGGGTTTGGAAACCATCCTTGCACTCTGGTTCTGTGTCTGGCAGCCTGCCTAGGGGTGTCATGGGCTCCACATGATGGCCTTGTACCAAGGGACAACATTTCTGTCTCTGCACATGTAAGAACACTCAGGCTGTTTATAGGGAAAATGAACTCTGATCACAAAGAGCACTGCAGTAAGTGCAAACTTGGAACCATCATCTGTGGCAGACTATCTCCTCCTTTTCTAGGGGAGAAGAAAATCAGTGCTGAGCTTAGTGTCTGTGGTGATGTTTTTATTTATTACATGATAATCTGGCAGGGAATTGGTAGACCACTTGCAAAAATGATTAATCAGAAATCCCAATCTTGTTCTGATTTGCAGCATAACAGAAACCAGCAGCTCAGGCCTGTGCTGCTCCCCAGTGAGTTACATCAGTATGTGGCAATGATGGAAACCATGGCCTGTCTGCAAGGCTGCTGCTAGGGCTGGTCTCTGTGGACATAGGCAGAGAAAGGGAGGGAGAAAGAGAGAGAGAAAGAAAGTGGAAGGGAGAAAGAGAGAGAGAAAGAAAGTGGAAGGGAGAATAAGAGAGAGAAAGAAAGTGGAAGGGAGAAAAAGAGAGAGAAAGAAAGTGGAAGGTAGAATAAGAGACAGAAAGAAAGTGGAAGGGAGAAAAAGAGTGTAAGAAGGAAAAAGAGAGAGAGAGAAGGGGGGAAAAGAGAAAGGAACAAAGAGAGAAGAGAGGGAGAAAGGAGGAAGGAAGGAAGGAAGG
>VWZE01021905.1:91157-111276 GCA_013396675.1 Eubucco bourcierii | reverse complement strand
TGTACAATGCCAGGTTGAGTAGAACCTTGAGCAACCTGATCTAGAGGGAGATGTCCCAACCCATGGCAGGGGCATTGGAACTAGATGATCTTTAGGGTCTATTCCAATACAAACCATTCTATGATTTTATGAGAGAGACAGAGATGCTAGCATCAAATTGAGCCATTTAGTAACTGGAGCTGATGCAATATGCCATCAGGATATCCTCCCAGACAAATGAGGATCTTCAAGTCACACTTGAACTGTCCTCTTCCCATCATCCCTTATGAATTTGCTGCTGTGAACAGATAAACCCTCTTGAACCATGGAATACATTGAGGTGGAAGGGACCCTCAAAGGTCATCTTGTCCAACCCCCCTGCAGTCAGCATTTCCTTTAAACATTTGTGAGGGCCATATTCACACCTGTCACACATCCAGGTTGGCTCATTGGGGCACAGCCATCATGCTGTAAGATCTACTGAAGAACCAGATGCAGGTTAAAATTGAGTGTTTTTCTTGGATTGCAGTAAGCTAATGAGTAAAAATTGTTGATGCTGCAGTGATTTCCATGTTTTGAACACGAATCTCTTTCAAATTTTAGAGTTATTTTAGGAATCTGATTCATAATACAAATTATGTGCTTCAAGGCAGTGAAGGGGAAAATGATTTGGGGGTCCTAGCTGATGGGAGGTTGACAATGACCAGCAATGTGCTCTCATGTGCTCTCATGCCATTCTGGGGTGTATTAAAAGGGCTGTGGCTAGCAGGTCAAGAGAGTTTCTCCTGCCCCTCCACTCTGTCCTGGTGAGAATTCCACATCTGGAATACAGTGTTCAGTTCTGAGCCCCCGAGTTGAAGAAGGACATAGGGGGACTGGACCAGATGATCTTTTGAAGTCCATTCCAGCCCCTGACATTCTATGATTTTATGATTCTGACATTCTATGATTCTATGATTCTGTGATTCTGTGACTCTGTGACTCTGTGACTCTGTGACTCTGTGACTCTGTGACTCTGTGACTCTGTGACTCTGTGACTCTGTGACTCTGTGACTCTGTGACTCTGTGACTCTGTGACTCTGTGACTCTGTGACTCTGTGACTCTGTGACTCTGTGACTCTGTGACTCTGTGACTCTGTGACTCTGTGACTCTGTGACTCTGTGACTCTGTGACTCTGTGACTCTGTGACTCTGTGACTCTGTGACTCTGTGACTCTGTGACTCTATGATTGTCTGTGGATGTTGGTTATTTTTCCATTTTCACATAAGATCCATGACAGTGAAGTGCCTCTTGCTGCTCTGTGACTCATTGAGCCCAATACCTCTATCACCTGGTGTGCTATTCCCAGATTGGTGCTGTGGAGTTCCCTTCAGCCGCCCAACAGAGTAGCTTCAACAGATCAGGATCTTCAAGGCTATGAAATAGGTGGAAGCTTGGAAACCTAAAATGTGGAATCGTGGTATCATAGAAGAGTTTGGGTTGGAAGGGACCTTCAAAGCTCATCTAGTCCAACCCATTTGCAGTGTACAGGGACATAGAATCATAGAATCATAGAATAGTAAGGCTGGAAGGGACCTCAAGGATCATCCAGTTCCAACCCCCTGCCATAGGCAGGGACACCTCCCACTAGCACAGCTCACTCAAGGCCTCCTCCAACCTGGCCTTGAACACCTCCAGGGAGGGAGCAGCCACAAGCTCCCTGGGCAACCTGTGCCAGTGTCTCACCACCCTCACTGGAAAGAACTTCCTGCTGACATCCAGTCTAGATCTCTCCCCTGCCAGTTTAAACCCATTGCCCCTTGTCCTGGCATTGCAAGATCTTCAACTAGAACAAGTTGCTTGAAGTCCCTGACCTGGAAAGGCTCCAGGGATAGAGCATCTATCAACACTCTGAGTAACCTTGGCCCAGTGTCTCACCACCCTCACTGTAAACTGTTTCTTTCTTATATCTAATCCAAATGTGCCTCTTTTAGTTTAAAACCATCACCCCTTGCCCTGTAACAACAGACCCCACTGAAAACATTTTTCTCACCTCCTTATAGATGATCTCCTTATAGATACCCCTTTAGGTACTGAAAGTTTGCAACAAGGTCTCCCTGGAGCTTTCTGTTCTCCAGGCTGAACAGCCCCAACTCTCTCATCCTGGGTAAGCTGAGTGCTTCCTGCTGCTGTTTGAGAGATATCACACTCACCACAAAGAAAGGAAGGATGGGGAATGTGGAACAGAATTGCCCAGAGCCACCAGATACCTCTGACAGAGACATAGCCGTGGAAGCTACTTTTCTAACCCTCAGACTTTCTCCAGGTTCAAACAGATGACCAGTTCCAGTTCTGAAAGTACCAAAGCTCAACTTTCCCCTTGCAGCAGCTTAAGCCTCCTCCAGTGGCTCTGTCAAACTGCAACCTGAGCTCTGTGTTTTGGGGCCCTGGCCACCTGTAACATTAGCCCAATTAGGACAAGCTAAGGAGCTAAGAGAAGAAAAACACCTTCCCTATCCCCCACCTCCTCACAGGCCCTGGGGAAGTGCATTCCTTCCAGACAACTTGTGGGTCCCTCTGGAATCAAGTGAGCCAGCTGAGATTCCTGCACAATGCCCACAGGTTTGCTGACTCGTCACAGTGTGACTGAGGTTTTACCTGCTGCATTACTTTGGCAGTATTATAAGGTAGATTCTGTACATGAACCAAGAGTTATGCTGTCACATAATCCTCTCAGAAGCCTCTTCTCTGGCTTTTCTCTGTGTCCCTAAACCAATCAAAGTACAGCTGATCTGGCTGCTGTGTAAAACCCAGAAACACTTTTGGCTTCATCCAGCTGAGCATTGCATCTGTGACCGACATCAAAGCACAAGACAGCTCCTAAGAATCATGGAATCATTCAGGCTGGAAAAGACAAAGATTGTCAAGCCCAATCACTGACCCAGCACCACCATGCCCCACAGTGCAACTAAACCATGCCCCACAGTGCTATCTCCATACATGTTCTGAACACCTGCAGGGATAGTGACTCCACCACCTCTCTGGGCACCCTGTTCCAATCCCTGACCACTCTTGCAGCAAAGAAATTTTTTTAGGTTGTTCAGTCTGGAGAAGACTTCAAGGAGACCTTGTTGTGGCCTCCCAGTGTCTGTAGGGGACTACAAGAAAGCTGTGGAGGGACTTTTTAGTGTGTCAGGTAGTGATAGGACTGGGATGGACGGATCCAAGCTAGAGGAGGGGAGATTGAGATTAGATGTTAGGAAGAAGTTCTTCACCATGAGAATGATGAGACACCGGAGCAAGGTGCCAAGGGAGGTGGTAGAAACCTCATCCCTGGATATTTTTAAGGCCAGGCTGGATGTGGCTCTGAGCAATCTGATCTAGTGGAAAGTGTCCTGTGGCAGGTGGGTTCGAGCTGAATGCTCCAGCTCGAGGTTGCAATCAATGATCCTAGAAGTCTTTTCCAACTTGGTTAATTTTGTGATTCTGTGATCCTTGAGGTCCCTTCCAACCCTGACAATTCTGTAATTCTATTTTCTAATCAGCTGTGTGGCAACTTCCCAAGGTAAAGGACATGTAGTTAATTTCATGGGACAGCTTAGGACAAGAGCAGTAAATGTGCTATGGAGTGAAGTTGCATTACCAAGGGAGTGAGCTGCATATGCAACTTGGAATCTTCTGACTCTACACATTCTTGGTAATTAGTCTTTGCTCTCACCTCTCCCAGAAAAGCAAAGGATATGAACAGCTTTGGGCAGAGAGGGAGCTTGGAGGATTAAAATTGAGTGTTTGGATTTTGTCACAAATGAGTCCAGAAGAACAGGGAGGTTTGAACACTCATTCAGTGGCATTTCAGGGTTATGCCTTAAGAATCCACACTTAACTCTGCACACTGCTTTCTGTGTCCTTTAACAACACCAAACCTAAACTGCAAGCTATTGGCAGTACCTCTTTGGAGCTATTTGCCTGAATTATTTCTGCAGTAAATCTCTAGAAATGTCCTCTTAAACGGTAAGGGTCATAAATAGCTCATGGAGGCCATAAAATACAACAGAATTTTGGAAGTCATAATTTTAATGGATAAAACTGTGCTATAAAAGAGAGGCCTCTGGGAGCAAGGCTAAAGTGAAATTTATCTAAGCGAGTTACGACGCTAATCCATCTGCAAGCCATAAATTATCTTCTGTCCCAGGTGTCACATATTCTCCAAAGGGTGCCTAGTGATTAAGGACACAAAGGTAGGGATGTGGCTGGGGTCCAAGAAAGCTCTGAGCAATTAGTGGTGACTGGAAATTGTCAACAATTGCTCTGAACAGTTTGATAGTTTCCTCTGTGCTCAGGTTTGCCGAGGCACACGTTCCACAGTGCCTCTGCTTGCTTCCCAAGGTGTGGATGAGGGGCAGTGGCAGGGTCTGGCTAGGGACCAGGATAGCTCCAGCCAGCATCCCTACAACCTTTCCAACAAGGGATCCATGTAGCTCCAGACAGCATCCCTACAGCCTTTCCAACAAGAGATCCATGTAGCTCCAGACAGCATCCCTACAGCCTTTCCAACAAGAGATCCATGTAGCTCCAGACAGCATCCCTACAGCCTTTCCAACAAGAGATCCATGTAGCTCCAGACAGCATCCCTACAGCCTTTCCAACAAGAGATCCATGTAGCTCCAGACAGCATCCCTACAGCCTTTCCAACAAGAGATCCATGTAGCTCCAGACAGCATCCCTACAGCCTTTCCAACAAGAGATCCATGTAGCTCCAGACAGCATCCCTACAGCCTTTCCAACAAGAGATCCATGTAGCTCCAGACAGCATCCCTACAGCCTTTCCAACAAGAGATCCATGTAGCTCCAGACAGCATCCCTACAGCCTTTCCAACAAGAGATCCATGTAGCTCCAGACAGCATCCCTACAGCCTTTCCAACAAGAGATCCATGTAGCTCCAGACAGCATCCCTACAGCCTTTCCAACAAGAGATCCATGTAGCTCCAGACAGCATCCCTACAGCCTTTCCAACAAGAGATCCATGTAGCTCCAGACAGCATCCCTACAGCCTTTCCAACAAGAGATCCATGTAGCTCCAGACAGCATCCCTACAGCCTTTCCAACAAGAGATCCATGTAGCTCCAGACAGCATCCCTACTACCTTTCCAACAAGGGGTCCATGCAGCTCCAGGATGCATCCCTACAGCCTCTCCAACAAGGGATCTATGTATCTCCAGGCAGCATCCCTACAGCCTTTCCAACAAGGGATCCATGTGGTTCCAGCCAGGACCCCTGCAGCCTTTTCACTGAGATGCTAACACAACTCTCCCCAGCTTCTGCTGAAGTTAAAGGTTCAGGCCAACAAGTGGAAAAGAAACTCCAAAGAACAGCAGCAACAACAACAACAACAACAACAACAACAAAAAACACCCAAACAAAACTACCCCAACAAAGTGGAAATGCTCTTTTTAAAGTACATGGAGAGGAATCTTTGCTTGGTCAGAAACAGTAAAACAGGGGAAAAAAAAAAAACAATAAAAAAACCCCAACCCTTAAAAAATGTCCTCTCTGTTCTAAAGGAAATGAAAGTGATTCTTGGAAATNCTCTCCCCAGCTTCTGCTGAAGTCAAAGGTTCAGGCCAACAACTAGAAAAGAAACTCCTAAGAACAACAACAACAGAGAAACCACTCAAACAAAACTACCCCAACAAGGTGGGAATGCTCTTCTTAAAGTACATGGAGAGGAATCTTTGCTTGGTCAGAAACAGAAAAAAAGGGAAGAAAAAACCCCACAACAATAAAAAAACCCAATCCTTAAAAAAATTCCTCTCTGTTCTAAAGGAAATGAAAGTGATTCTTGGAAATCCTACCCTGCATTGTGGGATCCTTACAGGCTGCTGTGATTCTGCAAGGCCTTTTGAGGCCAGCACAGTCCCCATAAATTAATGACAATAAAAAGTGCAGCCAGCAGGCAGGGTGTGCTGGCCCTGATAAGCAGAGGGGTCTGTGCCGTGACACAAACTGATTCTGTTTCAGACAGTAAAACTGGGAGCTGTTAAGGGAAGCAAACATGTTTACATAGCAACCCTGAGGAAAAGGACCTTGGAGTCTGAGGTGATGAAAAGCTCAACATGAGCCTCCAGTGTGAGTGCAGCCCAGACAGCAACTGTGTGCTGGGCTGCAGCAAGAGCAGTGTGGGCAGCAGGGCAAGGGAGGGGATTGTGCCCCTTTGCTCTGCTCTCCTCAGACCCCACCTGCAGTCCTGTGTGCAGTTCTGGAGCCCCCAGCACAGGAAGGACATGGAAGTGTTGGAGCCAGTCCAGAGGAGGCCACCAAGATGCTGAGAGGGCTGCAGCAGCTCTGCTGTGAGGACAGGCTGAGAGAGTTGGGGCTCTGCAGCCTGGAGAAGAGAAGGCTTCCAGGAGACCTTAGAGTAGCCTTCCAGGATCTGAAGGGGGCTACAGGAAGGCTGGGGAGGGACTATTGACAAGGTCTGGGAATGGCAGGACAAGGGGAATGGGTTTGAAGTGGCAGAGGGGAGATTGAAAGTGGATGTTAGGAGGAAGTTGTTTGCAGTGAGGGTGGTGAGACACTGGCACAGGTTGCCCAGGGAGGTTGTGGCTGCTCCCTCCCTGGAGGTGTTCAAGGCCAGGTTGGATGAGGCCTTGAGTGAGCTGTGCTAGTGGGAGGTGTCCCTGCCTATGGCAGGGGGTTGGAACTGGCTGATCCTTGAGGTCCCTTCCAACCTTACCATTCTATGATTCTATGACTTATCCTGCATCTCCTCTCCCTTTTCTGCTTGCCTGGCTGGGCTGAGAGCTGCTGGGAACAGGCACTGCTGTCACACCTACTCTTGCAGTTCCTGGCAGGATGGACTTTCTGTTTACATAGGTGCTGCTGCAGTGGGAGTACTTCAGTAAAAGTCTCCCCTCTCAGATAAATGTTATTGGAACTACTGAGCACTGCAGAAAGTCCCACACCTGTCCTCTCCCAAGGCTTTGAGAAAGAGAAGGAAACACAAGCCAGCTGCAACCAAAACCCACAAAAGGTTTAATCAGAGTTCATCTCTGAGGTGGCAATCCCAACCACGCTGTTACAGCCAACATCTGAACCTCCATTTGTCAGCAGAGCTGACATTTGTTCCCAGGAGAGGCTGCACAGATGAGCCACGGGGATGTTTCTTCTGCTCATGCACAGGCTGGTGACAAAAGGCAAGCAGAACACCCAGCCTGGTATCACCTCCCTGCCTCTGTCATGGAGCTGCAGCAGGTGGCTGGAGCGCTTGGGTGTGTAACATTTGGATGTCTTCAGGCCTCCAGAATTAGCCATGAGGCTTCACTAAAGGACTCCCTGAACTGTAACACCGAAACAAAATGTCAAACAGGCCCTAGACAAAAAAGGAAACAAAAGACAGGCAGGAGTTGGAAATGCAACAGGAGCTGGCTGAGGGCTGGGCTGCCACGCAGGGCGCTGTGGTGGCTTTCAGTCTGCTCTGAAACAGAAGCCATTAGCATCTCAGGCACAACCATCCTAAATATACACTCATTTGCAGCCTTGCATAAATCATGACTGAGTCTTAGGCTGGATGTTAGGAGGAAGTTGTTTGCAGTGAGGGTGGTGAGACACTGGCACAGGTTGCCCAGGGAGGTTGTGGCTGCTCCCTCCCTGGAGGTGTTCAAGGCCAGGTTGGAGGAGGCCTTGAGTGAGCTGTGCTAGTGGGAGGTGTCCCTGCCTATGGCAGGGGGTTGGAACTGGCTGATCCTTGAGGTCCCTTCCAACCTTACCATTCTATGATTCTATGACTTATCCTGCATCTCCTCTCCCTTTTCTGCTTGCCTGGCTGGGCTGAGAGCTGCTGGGAACAGGCACTGCTGTCACACCTACTCTTGCAGCTCCTGGCAGGATGGACTTTCTGTTTACATAGGTGCTGCTGCAGTGGGAGTACTTCAGTAAAAGTCTCCCCTCTCAGATAAATGTTATTGGAACTACTGAGCACTGCAGAAAGTCCCACACCTGTCCTCTCCCAAGGCTTTGAGAAAGAGAAGGAAACACAAGCCAGCTGCAACCAAAACCCACAAAAGGTTTAATCAGAGTTCATCTCTGAGGTGGCAATCCCAACCACGCTGTTACAGCCAACATCTGAACCTCCATTTGTCAGCAGAGCTGACATTTGTTCCCAGGAGAGGCTGCACAGATGAGCCACGGGGATGTTTCTTCTGCTCATGCACAGGCTGGTGACAAAAGGCAAGCAGAACACCCAGCCTGGTATCACCTCCCTGCCTCTGTCATGGAGCTGCAGCAGGTGGCTGGAGCGCTTGGGTGTGTAACATTTGGATGTCTTCAGGCCTCCAGAATTAGCCATGAGGCTTCACTAAAGGACTCCCTGAACTGTAACACCGAAACAAAATGTCAAACAGGCCCTAGACAAAAAAGGAAACAAAAGACAGGCAGGAGTTGGAAATGCAACAGGAGCTGGCTGAGGGCTGGGCTGCCACGCAGGGCGCTGTGGTGGCTTTCAGTCTGCTCTGAAACAGAAGCCATTAGCATCTCAGGCACAACCATCCTAAATATACACTCATTTGCAGCCTTGCATAAATCATGACTGAGTCTTAGGCTGGATGTTAGGAGGAAGTTCTTTACAGTGAGGGTGGTGAGACACTGGCACAGGTTGCCCAGGGAGGTTGTGGCTGCTCCCTCCCTGGAGGTGTTCAAGGTCAGGCTGGATGAGGTCTTGAGTGAGCTGTGCTAGTGGGAGGTGTCCCTGCCTATGGTAGGGTGTTGGAACTGGCTGATCCTTGAGGTCCCTTCCAACCTTACCATTCTATGATTCTATGATCTTACTCCTTTTGGGAAGCAGTGAAAAGAAGGAATGGGGTGCTCCTACTCTCTACCACAATCCCCATCACTGTCACAAGCACCCACGAACACCCTGGGACAGAAAGGGACAGAAATGGGGCAAAGGAATCCAGTTAAAGCACTCCTCTGGAGGTTGGATTTTCACAACCTGTACCCCTTCTGCTCCTCCCAGGGCACAAACACTGGCAGTGGGGACACAAAGCAGGGTGCAAGCAGTCAAGGAGGCCTTTCTACTTGAGACCTCTGAAATGGCTCTTTTCAAAAGGTCTGTGACCAGCAGGATGAGTGAGGTGATTCTCCCACTCTGCTCTGCTCTCCTCTCCTCTCCTCTGCTCTCTTCTGCTCTGCTCTCCTCTGCTCTGCTCTCCTCTGCTCAGCTCTCCTCTACTCTGCTCTCCTCTGCTCAGCTCTCCTCTGCTCTGCTCTGCTCTCCTCTGCTCAGCTCTCCTCTGCTCTGCTCTGCAGAGATCCCTACCTGGAGCATTGCATCCAGTTTTGCTTCCCCTAACACAAGGAGGATGTGGGACGGTTTGAACGGGTCCAGGGGAGGCCATTGAGACAATCAGAGGGCTGGAGAACCTCCCCTGTGAAGACAGACTGGGAGAGATGGGGCTGTTCAGCCTGGAGAAGAGAAAGCTCCAAGAGACTTTAGAGCATACTTCCAGAACTTGAAGGGGCTACAGGAAAGCTGGGGAGGGACTTTTTGTAGTGACAGGATGAGAGGCAATGGCATTGAGCTGGAAGAGGGGAAACTGAGCCTGGAGACTAGGAACAAATCCTTTACAGCAGGGATGGTGAAAAGCTGGAACAGGTTGCCCAGGGAGGTTGTGGATTCCCCCTCCCTGGAGGTGTTCAAGGGCAGGTTGGATGAGCCTTTGAGCATCTTGTTCTGGTGGAAGGTGTCCCTGCTCATGGCAGGGGATTTGAACTCCCTTCAATCCAAACCATTCCATGAATCCATGATTTCAGCAAGCTGCAAAGTATGTAATCACAGGGCTGTGTTTCAGTACAGATAGAGCAGTTTGATTACTGTGGGCCCCTCTGCTTGTTTGGACAAATGAGAGGAGCAGAATCATCTGTCAAATAGATCAAAACATGTCCCAGGTCTGGTCCAAACTCAGAAACTCACAGCTAAGGCTCAGACTTCAAATCTGGTCCAGAGCTACAGGCTGTGAAAAATTCATCCTCATTCAGAGGATTCACAATGCAGTCTCTGGTACGACACTGCTGAAACCACAAATCCTACTCACATCCTACCCAGACAAGCAGGTCTCCAGAGCATGGAACATGTCTCTTATTTCTCTGCAAGACACCAAGGAAGCTTAGTCAACAGCACAGAAAACAAAACAAAACAAAGAATAAAACATCATCATTTGTCTCATTGGCTTTGTCTCCGTTCTTCAGTTATTCAGAAGAGAAAATGTCACCTTTTTGTGCAGACCTAGAAACATCTCAGATGCAGACCAGATGGATCCTACTTTTTATGCTTGTGGTGGAAAGACTGAGGGAGTTGGGGCTGGAAAGGAGAAGGCTCTGAGGTGACCTTATTATGGCTTTCCAGTATCTTAAGGGTGCCTACAAGAAAACTGGAGAGGGACTTTTTAGGATGTCAGGCAGGGATAGGGGAGGGTGGAACACTGGGGAGGGTGAAACAAAACTAGAAATGGGTAGATTCAGACTGGAAGTTAGGAAGAAGCTCTTCAGCATAGAATCATAGGATGGTTTAGATTGGAAGGGCCATGAGGATGAGCAGAGGGCTGGAGCTGCTCTGCTATGGGGACAGGCTGAGAGAGTTGGGGTTGTTCAGTCTGGAGAAGAGAAGACTCCAAAGAGACCTTACTGTGGCCTTTCAGTATCTGAAGGGGGTTACAGGAAACCTGGGGAGAGACCTTTTAGGGTGTTAGGTAGTGATAGGACTGGGGGGAATGGAATAAAACTAGAAATGGGTAGATTCAGATTGGATGTTAGGAAGAAGTTCTTCAGCATGAGGGTGGTGAGAGCCTGGAACAGGTTGTCCAGGGAGGTGGTGGAAGCCTCATCCCTGGAGGTGTTTAAAGCCAGGCTGGATGAGGCTGTGGCCAGGTTGAGCTAGTGTGAGTTGTCCCTGCCCATGGCAGTGGGATTGGAGCTGGCTGATCCTTGTGGTCCCTTCCAGTCCTGACTGATACTATGATTCTAACGTGACCACCAAAATCTCAGTAACAGTTGAACAGATATCACTCCACATAATCTGAAAATGTACAAAATAAAAGCCTTATATGAATACTGCTGGTCTCAGACATAGGAGCTATGAGGTCCTTCCAACTCCTAGCATCACAAAGTTGTGAAGGCAGTGGGCAGCAGTTGCTCCATCCCACTGCAGTAGGCAGTAAGCTGTTACCTACAGGCAGAACATTAAGTTCTTCAGGTGAACCTGCCTTAGGAAGGAGGTTGGACTAGGTGAGCAGCAATGTGCTCTTGCATCCAGGAGGGCCATTCTGAGGTATATTAAAAGGAGTGTGGATTATCGTTTGAGAGGTTCTCCTGCCGCTCTACTCTACCCTGCTGACACTGCATCTGGAGTACTGTGTCCAGTTCTGCTGCCCTCAGTTCAAGAGGGACATAGAACTGCTTGAGAGAGTCCAGCACAGAGCCAGAAAGGTGATACAGGGAATGGAACAGCTCTGTTAGGAGAGCCTGAGGGAGCTGGGGCTGTGCTGCTGGGAGAGAAGGAGCCTGAGGGCTACTCTCGTTCATGTTTATCAATATGTAAAGGTGAGTGCTCAGAGGCTGGAGTCAGGCTCTGCTGGGTGGTGCCCACTGACAGCACAAGGGGCAGTGGTTGAAGCTGAGGCATAGGAAGTTTCATTTAAACAGGAGGAGGAATTTTTTTCCTGTGAGGGTGAGAGAAGCCTGGCACAGGCTGCCCAGGGGGGTTGTGGAGTCTCCCTCTCTGGAGATATTCAAGAACTGCCTGGATGTGTTCTGTGTGATCTGCTCTGGGTGCTCCTGCTCTGGCAGGGGTTGGACTGGCTGAGCTTTGGAGGTCCTTTCCAGTCCCTGACATTCTGTGATTCTGTCATCTCTGGAGGTCCCTTCCAAACCCTATCAGTGTGTGTGATTTACTGGAACTTGAAATGGAAACCCTTGGCAGGGAAAACTGAGGAAACTCCAGTGGCTTTGCAAGGAGCAACTGTCACAAGGAAGGAGAGTTACTCTTCTTCCATGCTTTTCTCCTGCCACATCTAAGCAACATTCCTCATGGGTGGCACACCACCAGTGAGGTCTTTCTGCAAAACCTCATTAAGTTTTCAGAGTCCAGTTTTTGCAGAAACTTGTCCCATTTCCTGCTCATAATATTCTCAACCCTCAGCCCACTGCTGCCTTCACCCTTCCCCACAGAGAGCTGGGGGAGGTTGTTTTGCAAAGGCTTCTAGCACTAGGACAAAGGGCAACGGTCTGAAACTAGAGCAGGGTAGGTTTATCTTGGACATCAAGAAGTTCTTTACCATGAGGGCGGTGGAACACTGGCCTGGGTTGCCCATGGAGGTGCTGGAGGCTCCATCCCTGGAAATATTCAAGGTCAGGCTTAATGGGGCTCTGAGCAACCTGATCTAGTTGGGGATGTCCCTGCTTACTGCAGGGGGGTTGGACTGGATGGCCTTTAAAGGTCCTTCCAGTCCAGTGCATTCTGTGATCCTATTCTATGATCAGGCTGCTCTCCACCAAACTTCCTTCCCTCTTCCCAGTACAATTTCAGACCTTGTTTTGCTGGCTCCTTTGTCACCTCCTCCAAACACAGCTGCCAATTCCTTTCTCTTCTTGCCCTGTCCACCCCTCACACCTGCCCTTCTGGCACTTTGCCTCTCTGCTCTGCTCTGCACTTGGATTCCTCACTTCAGCTGCTGTCTGCCATGACCTCTACAAAGAGATTTCGGAGAACTGGGATTACTTTGTGCTGTCCTGTCCCTAGATGATGTCACTTGGATACCTCTATTGTTTTCTCTGCCTTTCTGCATCCCTTTCCCTGCTTCTCCATAGTAGAGCCATAGAGGGCATGCTCCCTCCTGTGTAGATGTGTCCCCATACTTTCTCCACCACACAGCTGTCCTTCCACCTCTCCTCCCAGGTACTCACTTCCCTGCCACCTTCTGGGTTTGTGGTTCTCTTCCATCCTGCTGAAGTGCAGCTGACCTACAAAATCTGCTGCATCAACCAGGGCAGAAGCTTGGCTGATTTCTGTAGGGTGCTAGAGTGCTACACTGCTGGCACTACAGACAACATAGGAGGTTTCACCTGAACTTCAGAAAAGCTCCTTTACTTTGAGGGTGCTGGAGAACTGGGGCAGGTTACCCAGAGACCTTGAGGAATCTCCTCTGAAGGCTTTCAAAATCCATCTGGATGTGGTCCTGTGTAACCTGAGCTAGGAGAACCTGCTCTAGCAGTGGGGTTGGACTTGATGAATTCTAGAGGTCCCTTCCATCTCACATCATTCTGTGGTTGTTGATTTCAAAGAGGAGTCACTGTTCAGCTCTAAAATTCACTGCTGTTTGTTTCAGTGTGTGAGAGCTAAGGACTGTTTGGTGCTAGTCCTTACAGCTGACCTCTGGTTTGGTGTATAGTGGTGTAATCAGTGTCACCTTGCAGGCACACAGAGAGCAACATGGCACAGAATGGTAGAATGTTAGGGGTTGGAAAGGACCTCAAAGCATCCATCAAGTCCAACCTCCCTGCCAGAGGAGAATCACCCAGGGCAGGTCACACAGGAACACAACCAGGCAGGTCTGGAATGTCTCCAGAGAAGGAGACTCCACAACCTCTCTGGTAGCCTGCTCCAGGGCTCCAGCACCCTAACAGTGACAGTTCTCCCTCCTGTTCCCATGGCACCTCCTCTGCTTCAGCTTGCCCCCAAGCTGCCCTTGGCCATCTCTGAGCAGAGTCTGGCTCCAGCCCTGTGTGTCTTTAGCACAGCACTGAGGGCAACCCTCAGGCTCCTCTGCTGCCACCTCCCAGCCCCAGCTCCCTCAACCTGGCCTCACAGGAGGTCTTCCACTGCCTGCAGCAGCTTGGGAGCTCTGGGCTGGGCTCTGTCAAGCAGTTCCCTGAGGCTATTCTTGAACTAAGGGGCCCAGAACAGGACACAGTTCTCCAGATTCAGCCTCAGCAGGGCAGAGCAGAGGGGCAGGAGAACCTCTCTGGACCTACTGACCACAGCCCTTCTAATCCACCCCAGGATGCCATTGACCTTCTTGGGCACAAGGGCAAATTGCTGGCTTTTGCCTGGCATCCTGTTGTCCACCAGGACTCCCAGAGCTGATCTCCAACAGATCAGCCCCCAACCTGCACTGGTCTGTGAGGTTATTCTTTCCCAGTTCCAAATGGACATTCATGAAGATGCTGAGAGGGCTGCAGCAGCTCTGCTGTGAGGACAGGCTGAGAGAGTTGGGGCTCTGCAGCCTGCAGAAGAGAAGGCTTCCAGGAGACCCTGGAGTGGCCTTCCAGGATCTGAAGGGGGCTCCAGGAAGGCTGGGGAGGGACTATTGACAAGGGCTCCTTGAAAGGATGAGGAAGAATGGGTTTGAACTGGCAGAGAGGAGATCGAATCTGGATGTTAGGAGGAAGTTGTTTGCAGTGAGGGTGGTGAGACACTGGCACAGGTTACCCAGGGAGGTAGTGGAGAACAGAAGCACAGAATGTGATCTTTGGTAGCTAGATGGAGAGATAAATAGATGGACAGACAGACAGATAGACAGATAGATAATTACATACATACATAGACATAGATAGATGCATAGATGGATAGATGGATGGATAGATGGATAGATAGATAGATTGATTGATAGATAGGCAGACAGATGGATAAATAGATAGATAGGTAGGTAGATAGATAGATAGATGGCTAGATAGATAGATAGATAGATAGATAGGCAGATGGATGGATGGATAGATAGATAGATAGATAGATAGATAGATGATAGATAGATAGATAGATAGATAGATGGATAGATAGATAGATAGATGGATAGATAGACAGACAGATAGATGTGATTTTCCTGTTCATGTAGTTTTTAGCCACAAGACACCACTAGGCTTGTGTACATTTTGGGGTCCAGTGACCCACATTTGACACTAACATATCCTGGCAGAGTCTCGCTGGCTTCAGCAGAGCTCAGATTAATTTGAATTCCCAGGAAATTCATCTCACTTTTAGAGCATATTCCCCTGAGGAGGTAAAAGCAGGATCAACATTTCCCTCGAGCACAGCCCCATGTGCTGCAGCCCATCCTGGTCTCTATCCTGTTGGTCATTCCAGGAGGTAATCAGGTGGTCTGTAGGCATCCCACGTTCTGTTCTGTGTCTGGCCTGCAGGCTGGTGGTGTTCTGCTGTACAATCTTGTGGCTTACTATATACAGATTTGGGCTTGGCTTGTACTCACTGTGGTCTAAAGTCATGTCAGAAGGATTAGAACCAGAGTCTGAAGTAGGACGACGGTTTAGAGCCCTGTGGATGTTTTCTCATGGAAGGGGAAAGCCCCCTCCCACACAATCCTCTCTAAAGAAGGGATTACCTGTTCTGATTTACCACTCAAACAAACCCAAGCATCTCTGAGATGTTTTCCTGGATACTGCACAGCTGGCACTGTGAGAAAATTCAGCTGAAACCTCTTCTTAGCCTCTGTAAGGCTGAGGTTGCTGCTTTTTGCTGAAGGAGCAATCAGATTTACACTGTCTGAGGGCACAATTTAGTCCAGTGGCTGACTGTCTTTGTCCCATTGAATAGACTTAAACACAAACAAATCAAAACAGCCTCACAGAACCATAGAATGGTAAGGGTGGAAAAGACCTCAAAGCTCAGCCAGTTCCAACCCCCTGCCATAGGCAGGGACACCTCCCACTAGCACAGCTCACTCAAGGCCTCCTCCAACCTGGCCTTGACCACCTTCAGGGAGGGAGCAGCCACAACCTCCCTGGGCAACCTGTGCCAGTGTCTCACCACCCTCACTGCAAACAATTTCTTCCTACCATCCACTTTCAATCTCCCCTCTGCCACTTCAAACACATTCCCCTTGTCCTGGCATTACAAGACCTTGTCAGTAGTCCCTCCCCAGCCTTCCTGCAGACCCCTTCAGATCTTGGAAGGCCACTCCAAGGTCTCCTGGAAACCTTCTCTTCTCCTGACAGCAGAGCCCCAACTCTCTCAGCCTGTCCTCAAAGCAGAGCTGCTGCAGCCTTCTGAGCATCTTTGTGGCCTCCTCTGGCCTGGCTCCAACACTTCCATGTCCTTCCTATGCTGGGGGCTCCAGAACTTCACATAGTGCTCTGGGTGGGGTCTGACAAGAGCAGAGTAAAGAGGTAGAATCACCTTCTCAGGGGTACACTAATTTACACCAGTTAAAACTGCCCTTCATATTGGGCAATCCTTCTGGGAAGCACTTGAGCATGACCCTACCTGCCAGAGACTCTCCTGGACAGCATAGCACAAGACACAGTGACCAGCTGAAGTCAGTCCTACCACCACAGTCCTACGACTTTGTTAGAGCATCCTTTCAAAAGCCTTCACAGCCTGACCCAAAGTCTGCTGATTGTCTTCTCGGGGTTGTTCATCCTGGTCCGTATCAGCAATAGTGTGAGCAGCAGGACCAGGGCAGTGATTGTCCTCTGTGCTCAGCACTGGTGTGCTCACACTGTGACTACTGCATTTAATTTTGGGATCCTCACTCCAAGAAGGTCGTTGAGGTGCTGGAGTGTGTCCAGAGAAGTGCAGCAAAGCTGGGGAAGGGTCTGGAGAACAGAGCTGAGAAGAAAAGGCAGAGGGAATTTGGTTTGTTTAGTCTGAAGAAGAGGAGGCTGAGGGGAGACCTCGTTGCTCTCTGAAAGGAGATTGGAGTGAAGTGGGGGTTGGTGTCTTCTCCCTAGTATCAACTGATAGGATGAGAGAAAGTAGCCTCAAGTTGCACCTGGGGAGGTGTAGGTTGGATAGGAGAATGAGATCCTTCATTGAAAGGGTTCTGAAACACTGACACTGGCTACCCAGGGAGGTGTAGGTTGGATAGGAGAATGAGCTCCTTCATTGAAAGGGTTCTGAAACACTGAAACTGGCTACCTGGGGAGGTGTAGGTTGGACAGGAGAATGAGCTCCTTCATTGAAAGGGTTCTGAAACACTGAAACTGGCTACCTGGGGAGGTGTAGGTTGGATAGGAGAATGAGCTCCTTCATTGAAAGGGTTCTGAAACACTGAAACTGGCTACCCAGGGAGGTGGCTGAATCCCCACCCCTGGAGGTGTTTCAAAGAGGCAGAGATGTGATGCTGAGGGACATGGCTAAGCCCCAGCCCTAGTAGAGCTGGAGAATGGTTGGGCTGGATGATCTTAAAGGTCTTTTCTAGCCAAAACATTTCTATGAGTCTATGAGCAGGATATCCTGATCTGATGGAGCTTTACATGGTTAGGAGATTATGCAGCATGGGACCTCTGAGAACAGTCAGGGCACCACAAGAGGATGCCAGTATTGAGGCAGTAGGCAGGATCAGCAAACTTACTGAACTTCAAGTAAAGCATGATTGTTTTCACATGCAAAAGTCAAGGCTCTCTGTTTCCATACTGGGTTCAAAAGGAAAAAAAAAAAAAAAAATATATATATATATATTAATCCAAACATTCATAAATCAGAGACATCTCTCTTCAGAATTCCCTGTCACAAACTTGGCTGTATTCTGCCTGTGTGGACATTTGTATACAACAAAGTGCAAGAAGATGAAATGTTGTCTTAGGAGCAGAGACAGGGTCCATGAGATCTCACTGCCTAAGTGTATGGATTTCCTTAGAAATCCATGGAATAGATCATTTTGGAGCTTTTGTCTTTTTCTTTTCATCCTACTTGGCTGTAGCATGTCCTCCCAGGCTCTCAGAGTGTTACCATATTGCTTTTGACACTGTCAGGCTGTCCTGCCCTTCAGAGAGAGCTGAACAGGCTGGGGAGCTGGGCAGAGAGGAACCTCAAGGAACCTCTAGTGGGAGGTGTCCCTGCCTATGGCAGGGGGTTAGAACTGGCTGAGCTTTGAGGTCCCTTCCAACCTTACCATTTTGTGATTCTATGATTTAACCACAGGCTTCTGCCCTGCAATGCGGGGAGCAAGGAGTGCTTCGGGTTTCACAGATGCACCACCGACAGCTATTAAGACCTAATCCAGTGTCACATTACTGTCCAGCCCTGGCTAACTACCAGCCCAATTTGCTGCCTTCTCCCTGGCTGTTTCTTCGTTGTCTGAAGCCCTGCAGATACTTACCCTAATAATGGGTCAGCCCTCAGCCAAATGTGTTCAGTTGGAGGCCACCAGGGGAGAATGGCAGGATATTGTCTTTCCAACAGCAAGTGAATTTCAGGCGGCTGAAGGTGGTGTCCATTTCACTCTAATGCTGGTTTATGTTACAGCCCTTTTCAAACTTCTAATTGCCCTGCACTGCTGACATTTATAGACATCCCCAACATTAAATGAAAACACAACACTGAGGTCAGGAGGAGGTTCTGGGGCAGCAGAGATCCCAGGTGAGGCCAAGGGAGGAAATTACTTCAAAACCTCCAAATGTCAAACATGTTAGGGGTGGGGGTTGGCAGGGAGGAGAAAGAGTAGAATGAAAGCCAGGGGTGAGTGAGACCTTATTGAAAACCCCAAAGGTATGGATGCTGAACAGTTACTCTTCCTTATCCTCACAGTTGAGACCTGGAGCACAAGTTAGTCCTCCCTCTCCTCAGTTTCATAGAATCATAGAATCATAGAATGGTAAGGTTGGAAGGGACCTCAAGGATCATCCAGTTCCAACCCCCTGCCATAGACAGGGACACCTCCCACTAGCACAGCTCACTCAAGGCCTCCTCCAACCTGGCCTTGAACACCTCCAGGGAGGGAGCAGCCACAACCTCCCTGGGCAACCTGTGCCAGTGCCTCACCACCCTCACTGCAAACAACTTCCTCCTAACATCCACTTTCAATCTCCCCTCTGACACTTCAAACCCATTCCCCTTGTCCTGCCATTCCCAGACCTTGTCAATAGTCCCTCCCCAGCCCTCCTGTAGCCCCCTTCAGATACTGGAAGGCCACTCCAAGGTCTCCTGGAAGCCTTCTCTTCTCCAGGCTGCACAGCCCCAAGTCTCTCAGTCTGTCCTCACAGCAGAGCTGCTGCAGCCCTCTCAGCATCTTGGTGGCCTCCTCTGGACTGGCTCCAACACTTCTATGTCCTTCCTGTGCTGGGGGCTCCAGAACTGCACCCAGGACTGCAGATGTGGTCTGAGGAAAGCAGAGCAAAGGGGCAGAATCCCCTCCCTTGCCCTGCTGCCCACACTGCTCTTGCTGCAGCCCAGCACACAGTTGCTGTCTGGGCTGCACTCACACTGCAGCCTCAGGTTGAGCTTTTCATCAACCCAGACCCCCAGGGCCTGTTCCTCAGGGCTACTCTCAGCCATTCCCCACCCAACCTGGAGCTGTGCTTGGCATTGTGCCTACCCAGGTGCAGGGCCTTACACTTGGCCTTGTTGAATGTCCTGAGGTTGGCCTGGGCACAGCTCTGCAGCCTGTGCAGGTCCCTCTGGATGGATCCCTGCCCTCTAGCAAGTGACTGTGCCACACAGCTTGGTGTCATCTGCACACTTGCTGAGGCTGCACTGATTCATCTGTCTGTTTATGAATGGGAAACCAATTTCATACAACCTCATAGTGCAAGAAACTCTGCCCTGCATTTCCACTGTTTGCAGGGAAAATTGAGTATCACAGAATCACAGAACTTAGAGGTTGGAAGGGACTAATACTAATTTTGGCATCCAATTACTCAAGCAGGGTTTGGTGGGTTTTTTTGTTGTTGTAACTTGGTGCAAGTTTCCTTTTCCTGGGGAGGTTTTCTTTTAACTCCCTTCACTCTACAACCTCCTACAAGTACCTAGTGACTTTTTTTCAGTTGTTGCAACACTACAAACTAAACAGTGATAGGTTTTAATTGTTGCAGCAGTACAAATTTTCCTTTTTTTTCCCTTTTTTTTTTTTTGTTTGTTTGTTTCTGGATTATTTTTTTTTAATAAATATGAAAAAAAAAGAAAGAACCAAATCCAAATGAGGCACAGTTCTGAGATTCTTTTCTTTTCTTTTTTTTTGGAGTAAAGTAACATTAAAGGATGTCTAATTAGACTTACAGTAATAATCACAATGTTTGTTATGGGATATATTTAACCCCAAGCAGTGCTACAGGCTGGGGACAGAGTGGTTGGAGAGCAGCCAGGCAGAGAGGGACCTGGGGGTACTGGGAGAGAGTAGCTGAAGATGAGGCAGCAGTGTGCCCAGGTGGGCAGCAGA
>VWZE01021905.1:72766-90867 GCA_013396675.1 Eubucco bourcierii | reverse complement strand
TGGGGCACTTAGTGCCATGGTCTGGTTGATTGGCTAGGACTGGGTGCTAGGTTGGACTGGATGAGCTTGGAGGTCTCTTCCAACCTGGTTGATTCTATGATGCTATGATTCTAAAAGCTGTGATCTGCTGAGCTAGGAAGTCAGCAAGCTGGAGGGTCTCCCACAACCTCTGCCATCCGATCAGCTACACCACACATCACACACACCATGGAAATTATAACCTACTCGGTAGCTTTTGTGTAATCAATTTGGAATGAGCAGACTTGCTCTCAAAACAGCACTTCCAGGATGCAAAAGCCACAGATCTGAAGGAAACCACAACTCCCTATATGCAAACTGTCACATTTTTATAGAGCACCGTGAACCTACAGACTTCCAAACAAGCCCGAGCTGAAATGCCAGCAAATGAGTTGTGCTGTTGGCCTGTGACCATGGAAAATTACTTTGGGTGTCCTGTACAGCCTACCACTTCTTAAAGAACATTTAATGACTACATAGGGATTGCCATCCACCAATCCAGACATATAGCCTCACCAAGTCCTAATATAGAATCAGAGAATGGGCTGGGCTGGAAGGGACCTCCAAAGGTCATCCAGTCCAACACACACTCACCAACCCCCCCACACACACAGTCAGCAGGGAGATCCTCAGCTAAGACAGGTTGCTCAGAGCCCTCTCGAGCCTCACCTTGAATATCTCTAGCATGGGACCTCAACCACCTCCCTGTGCAACCTATTCCAGTGTTCCACCACTCTCGTGGTGCAGAACTTGTTCCTAACACCCAATCTGAATCTGCTCTGCTCTGGTTTGAAGCCATTGACCTCATCCTGTCACTGTAGGCCATTGTAAACAGTCTCTCTGCAGCCTTCCTGTGGCAGGAGGGTTGGACTAGTCTTGAGGTTTGTGGTGATGGGTTGGACTTGATGATCTTTGAGGTCTCTTCCAACCCTGGTGGTACTGTGATACTGTGACTAGGTGATCTCCAGAGGTCACTTTCAACCCCTGTCATTCTGTAGTTTGGGACCATACTGACTTCTGAAGAGGGACTTTGCTTCACAACAATCAATCCCTATATTTGAGGTGGAATTTTCACTGCTCTGAATTCAGCCAGTTCTCATCACACCAGTGGCATCCTCATTATCAAATCATTTTATGCTGTCATGAATGACAGAAGATTCTTAAGGTCAACAAAGGTGTAGTCATCTGACCCCTGTAGTCATTAGGGTGGTGAGACCCTGGAACAGATTGCCTAGGGAGGTGGTGGAAGCCTCATCCCTGGAGGTGTTTAAGGCCAGGCTGGATGAGGCTCTGAGCAACCTGATCTCATGTGAGGTGTCCCTGCCTACAACAGGGAGGTTGGAACTGGATGATCCTTGTGGTCCCTTCCAGCTCTGACTGATTCTATGATTCCATAATTCTATGATTCCATAATTCTATGATTCAATTATTCCATGATTCTATGATTCCATGATTCTATGGTTTTATGGTTCTATGATTCTGTGATTCTATGATTCTATTTTATGATTCTATGATTCCATCATACTATGATTCCATGATTCTGTGATTCTGTGACTTTACATTCTATGATTCATCATAGATTTTATTATTCTATGATTCTGTGATTCCATGATTCTATGCTTTTATTATTCTATGATTCCATGATTCTATGATTTTATTATTCTATGATTCCATGATTCTGTTATTATTCTTTGATTCCATGATTCTATGATTCTGTGATTCCATGATTCTATGCTTTTATTATTCTATGATTCCATTATTCTATGACTCTATGATTCTGTGATTCCATGATTCTGTTATTATTCTTTGATTCCATGATTCTATGATTCTGTGATTCCATGGTTTCATGATTCTATGACTCCATGATTCTTCTTATCAGCAGCTGTCTCCTTCAGAGTTTGATGGTTGCAAAGGTAGACCTAAAGTTTCCTGAATATGACAAAAAAAAAAAAGGCCTAGCATTTAATTTTTGACCATCACTATCTACACAGGAGACATCAGCCCCCAAGCTGCCCATTCTCTCTATTCTTTGCAGCCACTGGAGAAAAAGGCATTTACAACGGAATTTCAAATTGCCCAAATCTCTTCTGCAAGGAGAGATAAGAGCCTACAGAAACCAGCTGGCAGTTGTGTTTTATTATTCTAATCTTAACCACAGAGGCAGCAGGAGGAAAACTCTTGGGGAAGGGACAAAATGCTTTTAAGGCAAAGGTCACAAGGTGCCCATGGCTACCAAACATAATACAGGAGTAATATTGTTGGTGAAAAGCTCAACATGAGGCTGCAATGTGAGTGCAGCCCAGACAGCAACTGTGTGCTGGGCTGCAGCAAGAGCAGTGTGGGCAGCAGGGCAAGGGAGGGGATTGTGCCCCTTTGCTCTGCTCTCCTCAGTCCCAATCTGGAGTCTTGTGTGCAGTTCTGGAGCCCCCAGCACAGGAAGGACATGGAAGTGTTGGAGCCAGGCCAGAGGAGGCCACCAAGATGCTGAGAGGGCTGCAGCAGCTCTGCTGTGAGGACAGGCTGAGAGAGTTGGGGCTGTGCAGCCTGCAGAAGAGAAGGCTTCCAGGAGACCTTAGAGTAGCCTTTGAGTATCTGAAGGGGGCTGCAGGAAGGCTGGTTAGGGACTATTGACAAGGTCTTGCAATGCCAGGACAAGAGGAATGGGTTTGAAGTGNACAACCTCCCTGGAGGTGTTCAAGGCCAGGTTGGAGGAGGCCTTGAGTGAGTTGTGCTAGTGGGAGGTGTCCCTGCCTATGGCAGGGGGTTGGAACTGGATGATCCTTGAGATCCCTTCCAACCTTCCCATTCTATGATTCTATGATTGTCCTGGATGATATGGACTAAAGCTTTCTCCTGTCACCTCTGACAAATCCATGCTTGCAAGTTGTGGGTTGCTTTAGATCAGAGAAATAAAAGGTAGGAAGCAAAAAGTGTCTGGTTAGAGAAGCAGCCCAGTAACCTGGATCAGCCTGCAACACAGAGGTGTCTTTTCTTACACACAGTAGCCAAGTATTTACAGCTCTTTTCCTGGGCTCCAGGAGAATGTTCTCCTTTCTGTTATGCTCTGTGTAATAGATCTGGATAGAATCATAGAATCTTAGAGTGGTAAGGTTGGAAGGGACCTCAAGGATCATCCAGTTCCAACCCCCTGCCATAGGCAGGGACACCTCCCACTAGCACAACTCACTCAAGGCCTCCTCCAACCTGGCCTTGAACACCTCCAGGGAGGGAGCAGCCACAACCTCCCTGGGCAACCTGTTCCAGTGTCTCACCACCCTCAACCTGTGCCAGTCTCTTACCACCCTCACTGCAAACAACTTCCTCCTAACATACACTCTCAATCTCCCCTCCATCAGTTTAAACCCATTTCTCCTCATCCTGTGATTACAAGACCTTGTCAATAGTCCCTCCCCAGCCTTCCTGGAGCTCCCGTCAGATCCTGGAAGGCTACTATTAGGTCTCTTGGAAGCCTTCTCTTTTCCAGGCTGCAGAGCCCCAACTCTCTCAGCCTGTCCTCACAGCAGAGCTGCTATGGTGAACTTGGTGATCTGTGTACCTGGTGGATTCTGTGATCTCTTCCTCTATCCCACATCTATTTAGGAAAATCAACATTTTTCCTGCATGCTACCAGGAGGTTCTGATGGCTCCCTGTCCTCAGACAAAACCAAATGCCCAAGGCTGGGGACCCACTGCTCCTGTCTTTGGGGCAGAGCTGTCAGGAATGAAGAGAATTTGCAGAACACTTCTTTGTTTTGCTGAAAGTGTCTCAAATTCATTACATGTTCAAGAAAACCAACCCAGACCTTACAGGAAGAGCTGTTCTGTCACTGGATGCATTCAGAGCAAAGAACAAAAGCAGAAAGTTAAACAAGACCCTGACAAAAAGAAGTCAAACATTTTGAAGTATGCTGTCAGGGTAAAACATCTTCATAACCACTTTGTTGAAGTCTTTTTTTCTTCCCCTTGAAGTTAATCTGGACAATGTGGTCCTGGTTTTCTTGAGTGCTGTGTTCAGTTCTGGGCCCCTCAATTTAAGATGTTGAGGTGATTGAAGGTGTCCAGAGAAGGGCAGTAAGGCTGGGGAGGGGCCTGGAGCACAACCCTGTGAGGAGAGGCTGAGGGAGCTGGGGGTGTGCAGCCTGCACAAGAGGAGGCTCAGGGCAGAGCTCATTGCTCTCTGCAGCTCCCTGAAGGGAGGTTGTGGCCAGCTGGGGTTGGGCTCTGCTGCCAGGCACCCAGGGACAGAAGAAGGGGACACAGCCTCAAGCTGTGCCAGGGCAGGTTCAGGCTGGATGCTAGGAAGAAGTTCTTCACAGCAAGAGAGATTGGCACTGGGAACTGGAGACAAAGCAACAGAGGGTTATGAGGATGATGAGGGGACTGGAACATCTCTCTTATGAGGAAAGGCTGAGACATGGGGTGTTATCCTGGAGAACCACACAGACTCACAGAAACATGCAGCATGGTAAAACCCTTCAGGATCACCAAGCCAAACTTGTACACTACAAGATTCACCTTAAACCATAGCCCCAAGCTCCACATCCAAACCACCCTTAAACACATCCAGGGTTGAGGACTCTACCACCACCCTGGGCAGCTCATTCCAGTCCCTGACCACTCCCTCCAGGAAAAACTTTTTCCTGATGTCCAATCTAAACCTCCCCAGCCTCAGCTTGAGGCCATTCCCCCTTCTTCTGTCTCCATTTACCTGTGAGCAGAGCCCAGCAGCAGCCTCTCCACAATGTCCTTTCAGGTAGCAGCAGACAGCAATGAACTCTGCCCTCAGCCTCCTCTTCCTCACACTAACCATCCTCAGCTCCCTCAGTCAGTCCTCATGAGATTTACTCTCCAGGCCCTTCCCAATCTTCGTTGCCCTCCTCTGGATCCACTCCAGCACCTCCACATCTCTCCTGTATTGCAGTGCCCCAAACTGAACACAGCACTCCAGGTGTGGCCTGGAGACTGAGAGGGGATATTATCAGTATCTAAAGAGTGGAGGTGAAGAGGATGAGGTTGGTGTCCAGTGAGATGACAAGGGGCAATGGGCACAAACCAGAACACAGATCTCACTTGAATCTAAGGACAAACTTCTTCCCTGTGAGGATGCTGGAGCACTGCACCAGGCTCTCCAGAGAGTTTGTGGATTCTCCATCTCTGGACACTTTCAAAACCAAACTGGACGCTTTTCTGTGCAACCTTCCCTAGATGAACCTGCTTTAGCAGTAGGGTTGGACTAGCTCTCTGGAAACCTCTTTCAACTCCTACCATGCCGAGATAGGAAGGCAACACAGTCAAGCAGCACATCATTGCCCATCAATCTGAATGTGGCATCATTAACGACTGCAGTTTAGCTTCCCACAGCTTAGATGCATTGTTTAGTGGTGAATTTCCTGGGAGAGCTGCTGGATATCTAAGGAGATCCTGAAACTCTTCTTGCACCAGCACCCTAAGTGATGTTTTCCAGGCCCTCCTGCTGATCAGCTTCCTTGCTCCCACCATACATCTGCTCCCAGTACTATCACATCTCCTTTATACCCAGATAATTCTTTTCACCATATAACATACAGCAAACCCTCCAGTGTGTTTTTCAGTCTACGAAAGCAAATACTTCCAGGAGATGGTCCTCATGCAACCCATAAACTACAGTTTTCCTACTATGGGTAGCATTTACTCACTGGAGGCTGGGAATCTGAACTCCAGCAGCCATAGCTCAGTTACACCTTGTGTAAACTACCCTTCTATAGGAAGATATGTGGAAAGATGTGAAGGCAATACATGCCACCTTCCCTATGCCTGGCAACAGCTGTGCTTTCACTCATCCTCCTCAGCTTCAGGCATCTGCCTCTGGCACTGATCCTCTCCCTCTCCACTGACACAAAGAAATTCAGCAAAGCCTCTGCCCATATTTAACCACCACTACCAAGGACCTGAAAGGAGATGGGATGATTCCAAGGTTCTGTGACCACCTGCCATGCTTCACCTCCACTGAAATCTGTAGCTGCAGTGTGAGCAGTGAGATGTTTTAACCATCAAAACCATCCCTGCTCTGTGCAGGATCCCTGCTCTGTACAGGATCAGGCACTGCTGCTGTTCACGGCAGTTACTGCTGCGGATGAACCTAGCAGGTAGCCCTCCATGAAGCTTCATCACCACGTCCCTTGGCCACATCCCTGCCTCTCAGAGTGACACAGCAGCTAATTATAAAAGCAAACTGTAAGCCTATCTCTTTGCCCTTGCCTGTTGCCAAGTAATGGTTGGTTTGATGTGCGACAATAGTATCGAGATGCCCGAGCTATGGTTGACATATAATAAGAGAATGATGTTGGGAAGGAACAATTGCAAGACCCTAACTTCCCTTAGAAGGAAAAGAATCAGAAAGCCACACACAGTCTTCACATTTTTGAAGCTCTCTCACATCGGGAATAGCCTCTGTGTCAGAGGATACATTTCACTCGGTGTCTTAATACTGCAACTAACAGCTCCCTTTCGTTGATATTTATAACAAATGAAGGAACAGCCTTATGAGAGCCCCCATGATGTGTGTGTGTGTTGGGGGGGAGATTAGGGGTCCACCCCTGAAAGAGAAGGTGAAGCTTTTTTATTAGTAGTAGTAGTAATATTTTTATAACAGAGAAGAAAAAATCAGATGATAACCACTGTGTATGAAAAGGACAACATTTCCCTTTCTCTGCTATTCATAACAAAGAAAGAAGCAGCCTTACAAAAACTCCTATGATTTTGTGAGGGCTAGGTGGCCAACCCTGAAGGATCAGGTTATTGATATCTATATATGAATATATAAAGATGTAAATATGTATGTGTATGTATGTGTATTTGTATGTATATGTATGTATATGTATCTGTATGTATATGCATGCATGTGTATGTATATGCATGTGTATGTGTATGTGTATGTATGTATATGTATGTGTAGGTATGTGTAGGTATGTGTATGTATATGTATGTATATGTATGTTTATGTATATGTATGTATGTCTATGTATATGTATATGTATGTGTATGTATGTGTATGTGTAGGTATGTGTAGGTATGTGTATGTATATGTATGTATATGCATGTGTATGTATATGTATGTGTAGGTATGTGTAGGTATGTGTATGTATATGTATGTATATGTATGTGTATGTATATGTATGTATGTCTATGTCTATGTATATGTATGTGTATGTGTATGTATGTGTATGTATGTGTATGTATATGCATGCATGTGTATGTATATGTATGTGTATGTGTAGGTATGTGTATGTGTAGGTATGTGTAGGTGTATGTATGTATATGTATGTGTAGGTATGTGTATGTGTATGCATATGTATGTATATGTATGTGTATGTATATGTATGTATGTCTATGTCTATGTATATGTATGTGTAGGTATGTGTATGTATGTGTGTGTGTGTGTATATGTATGTATGTGTATGTGTATGTATATGTATGTATGTGTATGTATATGTATGTGCATGTGTGTGTATGTATATGTATGTGCATGTGTATATATGTATGTATATGTATGTGCATGTGTGTGTATGTATATGTATGTGCATGTGTATATATGTATGTATATGTATGTGCATGTGTGTATATGCATGTATATGTGTATGTATATATGTGTACATGCATGTATATGTATGTGTATGTATGTGTGTATATGTATGTGTATATATATGTATGTGTATGTATGTATATGTGTATGTGTATGTATGTGTATGTATATGTATGTATGTGTGTGTATCTATGTGTATGTGTATGTATGTGTATGTATATGTATGTGTATGTATGTGTATGCATGTGTATGTATATATGCATATGTGTATGTGTATGTATATGTATGTATGCATATGTGTATCTATGTGTATATGTACGTGTGTGTATGTATATGTATGTATGTGTACGTATGTGTATGCCTATGTATGTGTATGCCTATGTATGCGTATGTGTATGTGTATGTATTGTATACATATGTATATGTATATGTACGCATGTAGATTTACATCAGGCCCTTAGATGAGTGCAAACAAGCTTTAATGCATAAAGAACAAGCCATATATTCACTAACCACAGTATCACCAAGGTTGGAAGAGACCTCAAAGCTCATCAAGTCCAAGCCATTACCACAACCCTCAAGACCAGACCATGGCACCAAGTGCATCTGCAGTGTATGTATTGCACACACCTTGTAGTAACCTGCAGGGCTAAAGAAGCAAAGTTTAAACCTGGGAGTAAGAAAGAAAAGCACCAAAGAGCAAGCAGAAATGCCAACAGCTGCAACAGAGCTTGGTGAAGCTGCTGCACATGCCCACAGTCAGAGTCTTCAGCAACACAAATACCGACAAGGAAAAAGAAATGTTCCTGGTGTGGAACAATCCATACTGGGATTGCCCAGATTTAGCTGCATCACCTGGCTGGCAATAAGACTAAATTTGCCTGCAGCCTGCTGGGATGACTCAGTCTCAATGTAGCAGGAAGGAGGCAGAGGGGAGCAGCACCCAACCTGCATTGTCAGAGTGTAGGAGCCACTGCCACCTCCTGTGCTTGTGCCCACCCCTGGAAGCATCCTTGCACCATCCCTCTTACACCTATCTCATGTTTCAGCACCTTCTGAACATTTTGTGATACAACACCAGGGGTCTTGTGATGTCCAGAGTCACCTGTCCAAGCCAAGTGGATTCCAGGAGAGAAGTGTGAGTTAGAGAAGGGATGTCAGCTTGGTCTACAAGGATTATACTACATGTTCAGTCACAGAATCATTTTGGTTAGAAAGGACCTTTAGGATCATTGAGTCCAACCATTCTCTAGCTCTACCAAGGCTGCTGCTAAACCATGTACCTCAGCATCACATCTCTGCCTCTTTGAAACACCTCCAAGGGTGGGGATTCAACCACCTCCCTGGGGAACCTGTTCCAGTGGTCAAGAAACCTTTCAGTGAAGAAGATTCTTCTAATGTCCAGCCTAAACCTCTCCTGGTGCAAACTGAGACCATTTCCTGTTGTTCTGTCACTTGTCACTAGGGAGAAGAGACCAAACCTCACCTGGCTCCAACCTCCTTTCAGGGAGCTGTAGAGAGCAATGAAGTCTGCTCTCAGCTTCCTCTTCTCCAGACGGAACCACCTCAATTCCCTCAGCTGCTCCTCACCAGACCTGTTCACAGGCTCACAGGATGTTAGGGGTTGGAAGGGACACAAAGAGATCATCAAGTCCAACTCCCCTGCCAGAGCAGGACCAGACAATCCAGCTCAGGGCACACAGGAACACATCCAGACAGGGCTGGAAAGTCTCCAGAGAAGGAGACTCCACAACCTCTCTGGGCAGCCTGTGCCAGGGCTCTGGACCCTTACAGTCAAGAAGTTCTTCCTCATGTTGAGCTGGAACCTCCTGTGCTGCAGCTTCCATCCATTGCTCCTTGTCCTATCCCAGGCAGCAGTGAGCAGAGCCTGTAACCCCCTTCCTGACCCCCAGCCCTCAGATAGTTAGAAACATTCATTGGATCCCCTCTCAGTCTTCTCTTCTCCAGACTAAGCAGCCCCAGGTCCCTCAGCCTCTCCTCAGCAGGCAGTGCTCCAGTCCCCTCAGCATCTTCATAACCCTGTGCCTGGACCTGTTCTCAAGACCATTCACAGTATGTAGAAGGGAAGGAAAGGAACACCCAGTCTGTGAAATACTCTCAGACAAGGAAATCCTTGAGGAAAACTGGGAGGGAGGAGGGGAAGAATAAAAAAAAACATAGTTTGGATCTGGTCTTTTCCCATCTCTAATTTCAACGACTTTATACTGGTGTGTTGAAATCCAGGCTCCGCTGAAACTGATGATGAAACTCCCACTGAATTCCAGGAGCTAAGCTTTTATCTGCAGTGCCTAAGGAGAACTTTTGCTCCTTCTGAAAGTCCTAAGTGCTACTTGAGGAATTTCCAGCTGCCATAAAAGCTATTTTTGTCTTGCTGGTACTGCAAGCACAGTTCCATTTGAGAAGAGATATTAGTACTGATGCAACGATTTGTGTAAGCACAAAGCTCAATCTGTCTCCATTGTCTTTAACAAGAGAGATTCTCACTGATCAGTCTGAGAGTTTAGAAGGAGTTATCTTACTGATGGGTAACTCAACCTCGATGAGATCAAACACTGACTCTCAAAGTCTGTTTGGTCTGCATGCTGCCTGTGAGCTGGTTTTTTTGGGCTGACAGTTCCTGCTAACCCACAACTGGCAACCTGAAGAGAAACTCCTGGGCTCCACCAATCTATAGCTCCAAAGCTGTCCACAACTACAGGTTGCCCAGGGAGGTTGTGGATATTCTCTCCATGGAGATGTTCAAGGCCAGGTTGGACAAGGCCTTGAGCAACCTGTACTAGTGGGAGGTGTCCCTGCCTATGGCAGGGGGTTGGAACTGGCTGAGCTTTGAGGTCCCTTCCAACCTAAATCATTCTGTGAACTTCTCTGGGTAACCTTTTCCAGTGTCTCACCATCCTCATAGTAAAGAACTTCTTCCTGATGTCCAATCTAAATCTCCTCTACTCTATTTTATCATTACAAGTCCTTGTAAAAAAGTCCCTCCTCAGCTCTCCTGTAGCCCCCTTCAGGTACTGGAAGGTTGCTTTAAGGTCTCTCTAGAGCCTTTTCTTCTACTGGCTGAAGAGCCCCAGTTCTCTCAGCCTGTCCACATAGGGGAGGTTCTCCAGCCCTCTGATCATCTTTGTGACCCCCCTGGACCCTCTCCAACAGTTCCATGTCCTTCTTGTGTTGGGGGCACCAGAACTGGACAGTGTACTCCAGGTGGGATCTAATCAGAGGAGAGCAGAGAGGCAGAATCACCTCCTTTGTCCTGCTGGACAGACTACTTTTAATGATGTAACCCAGAACGTATTTGACTTTCTGAGCTGCCAGTGACCATTGTTGGCTCAAGCTGAGTTTTTAATCAACTGACATCATATAAATCACCAGCTATCACCAAATCAATTCAGAAAGTGTCACTACCCCAAATACAATATCAGTTTGGATGTGCTGCAAGTGTGGTCAAAGGAGGAAAAAAATTCCCTGCTCTGGGGAAATTCCTTGGCCTCAGCTCTATTGATATTCTAAGAAGCAGCAATTAGTTGCTTGTGTTTTAAAAGAGTAAAGGAAAATATATCATGGAAGCAAATAGCTCTTCCCCACAAATGCTTACAGACCGAATATTCTGAGAGGGAGCCTCTGAGATGCCAACAGGAAAACAGCATGAAACAGCAAAAATAGTTCTTTTGACCAGAAAAATCAGCAGTAACCCAACCAAAATGATCTCTTGCATGTAGCAGAAAGCAGAAGCCCCAGGGAAAGATTTTGTCATGTAACAGATTGGTTTTGAAGCAAGAAGGAAGAGCTGGAGAATGATAGCATAGGTAAATAAGTCAAGCAAATAAAAGCTCATCAGTTAAACTGCATTAAGACAAAGTATGAATAAATCTCACATCTATATTTAGAAGCTGAAAAAAAAAAAAAAAAAAAAAAAACAAAAAAACCAAACACTGAAATGAGAAAATTAGAGGTTTTTTTTTCCATCAGCACTACAGAACCCCAGCAGACTGCCTAGAAAATTATCCCAACAAGCCTGCAAAGGCTGCCTGTGCTCACTGAAATCCTCTTTGCTAGAGAGAATCAGGGTCACACCACTGAGCAGAATTAAAGTTGCTCTTCTAGGTTTGATAGCCAAACAGCAGAGAATATTGTGTCCAGCAGAGAATATTGTGCCCAGAAGAGAATATTGTGCCCAGAAGAGAATATTGTGTCCAGTCCTGGGTTCCCCACTTCAAGAGGGACAGGAAACTACTGGAGAGAGTCCAATGGAGGTTGCAAGGATGCTGGAGGGACTGGAATATGTGTGACAAGGAAAGGCTGAGAGCCCTGAGGCTGGTTAGCTGGCAAAAGAGAAGGCTGAGATGGGATCTGAGCAGTGCTGATCAATAGCTAAAGGGTGGGAGGTAAGAGGATGGGGCTGGGCTGGTGACAGGATAAAGGCTAATAGGTACAAACTGGACCCCAAGAGGTTTCCTTTGAACTTAGGGAGAAAACACTCCACTTTGAGGGTGATGGAGCCCTGGAGCAGGCTGCCCAGAGAGGTTGGAGTCTCTTTCTCTGGAGACTTTCAAATTCCATGCAGCCATGTTCCTGAGCAAACTGATCTAGGCAAACCTGATTTAGCACAGAGATTGGACTAGAACATAAAGTGCTTGAGTTGGAAGGGAGTTGGAAACTTTCAAGTGCTATCTGACTGCATTCCTGCATAATCTGCCCTGGGTGATCGGCTTTGGCAGGGGAGATGTGACTAGAAGATCTCTGGAGACTTTCAAAATCCATCCAGCCATGTTCCTGAGCAAACTGATCTAGGTGAACCTGATTTAGCACAAAGGTTGGACTAGAGCACAAAGTGCTTGAGTTGGAAGGGAGTTGGAAACTTTCAAGTGCTATCTGGCTGCATTCCTGCATAATCTGCTCTGGGTGATCTGCTTTGGCAGGGGAGATGTGACTAGATGATCTCTGGAGGTCCCTTCCAACCCTCACCATTCTGAACTCAGAACTGGACACAGTATTGTAAAAATGAGGCCTTAGCAGGGGAGAACAGGAGAGGAGAACCTCCCTCAACCTGCTGGGTACACTCTTTTTATGCACACCAAAACATCATTTACCCTCTTGGCTGGGGGGGCACCGGGGGCCAATTGCTGACTCCTGATGGACTTGTCCACCAGCACTCCCAGGTCCTTCTCCATGGAGCTGATTCCCAACAGGTCACCTCTCACCTCTCCTGCTGCAGGAGGTTGTTCCTCCCCTGGTGCAGGACTCTGCACTTGCCCTTGTTGACCTCCATGAGGTTCCTCTCTGCTCAGCTCTCCAGCATGTCCAGGTCTGGCTGGATGTCAGCACAGCCTGAGGGGGTGTCAACCACTCCTCCCAGTTTGGGATCAGCAGCTAACCTGTTGAGGCTTCTTCCTCTCCTTTCATCAATGAAGATGCTGAACAGGACCCAGCCCAGTGCTGACCTCTGAGAAACAAAATTAATTACAAACCTCCAACTAGATCACTGTGCTCCATCCATCAGCCAATTCTCAACCCACCTCACTGGACCCTCATCTAATCCACACTTCCTAAACTTACCTATGAGGATGTTATAGGTAGAAGTTCTATTCTTAGTTTTAATTCAGAGTTGCAATGAAAGTGGTTTTCAGTGCCCTGGGAAATGCAATCTGGGAGGAAAAAAAACGAAAAAAACAAAAAACAAACAAACTAAAAAATAAAAAACAAACAAAAAAAACCCCCCAAACCACAAAACACCAAAGCAAAGCAAAACAAACCAGAAAAAGTGATATTTATTTCATCAGCACAGCAAAATGTCCCATCAGAAGGACAAGAATTTTAGACATTTTCACCAAACCTTGGGTTTCAGCAACTTATGGCACACTTCAGTGACCTCTGCAGCTTGTGTAAATGTAATAAATCAGCTGTGCCACACACCACAAACAGATACTTCATCAGCTTCAGGGGGACTTCCTGCAGGAGCTGCTTCGCTGATTAAAGGCAAGGCAAATACTGAGTTGTGTTCTCAGATACACTAACACAAATCTGGAATGATTCCAGTTAAAATCTATCAAATTACTTTAGCTTCTCCAAAACAGCTGAGCTAAAAACAAAACAAAACAAAACAAAGTGTGACCAGTAGGACAAGGGAGGTGATTCTGCCTCTTTGCTCTGCTCTGGTGAGACCTCCACGTATCACAGTATCACCAGAGTTGGAAGACACCTCAAAGCTCATCAAGTCCAAACCATCACCACAACCCTCCAGACCAGACCATGGCACCAAGTGCCACGTCCAAACCCACCTTGAACACCTCCAGGGACGCTGACTCCACCACCTCCCTGGGCAGCCCATTCCAGCAGTCAATGACTCTCTCAGGCAACAACTTTCTCCTCACCTCCAGCCTAAACTTCCCCTGGCACAGCTTCAGACTGTGTCCTCTTGTTCTGCTGCTGCTTGCCTGAGAGAAGAAAACAAGCCACCAACTGACAGCTTAGCCAGCAGTTTGCTGTGGGGCACAGTGTCAAAGGCCCCACAGAGATCACATTCTGTGCTTCTGTGCTCCACAACCTCCCTGGGCAACCTGTGCCAGTGTCTCACCACCCTCACTGCAAACAACTTCCTCNTGGCCTCCTCTGGACTGGCTCCAACACTTCAATGTCCTGCTTGTGTTGGGAGCTCCAGAACTGCACACAGGACTGCAGGTGGGATTTGAGGAGAGCAGAGCAAAGGGGCACAATCCCTTCCCTTGCCCTGCTGCCCACACTGCTCTTGCTGCAGCCCAGGGCACATCCCACAATCTGCAAACTCTCTTCTGAAAATTTCCTTCTTACAAATCTACACAGGAGTTGGAAACATCATTTTTTTTTTTCTTTTAGGTTTGCATTTAATCATTTTGCTCTCTGAATTGTGAAGTTTTCCTGCATTGTATCACAGCAGTGCTTTGCATACCAAGAGCTATTAGTAATGGNAGAGCAGAGCAAAGGGGCACAATCCCTTCCCTTGCCCTGCTGCCCACACTGCTCTTGCTGCAGCCCAGGGCACATCCCACAATCTGCAAAGTCTCTTCTGAAAATTTCCTTCTTACAAATCTACACAGGAGTGGGAAACATCATTTTTTTTTTCTTTTAGGTTTGCATTTAATCATTTTGCTCTCTGAATTGTGAAGTTTTCCTGCATTGTATCACAGCAGTGCTTTGCATACCAAGAGCTATTAGTAATGGCCATTAAAGTATCCTCTCATTTAGAAGAAGGAGGGGAGGTGAAAAAAAAAAANAGCCTCTTATTTAGAAAAAGGAGGGGAGGGAAAAAAAAAAAAAAAAAAAAGAAACAAAAAAAAATCCCACCCAAATTACAAAAGCTTCATGACATTTGACAGGATTACCATTTGCAAGAGGAGAATTACACAAATGCAAGAAGCTGAGAGGATGATTGCTTGCTTTATTTCTTCATATTAACTTTGTTGGAGATTCATCTTCCTCCACTGTTTCCAACACAGGAAATTATGTGGGGGAGAGACTGTCAAAATTGTTCTCTGTCTGCTCTTAACTGCCTTCTGTTGATGTTACTGGTGACTGGGAGAGGCAAAAATTAAGTTTTCATATCAGACTTTGTCCAACCTTAAGCATGATTGAAAAGTTGCTTTGGCAAGTGACTGGGAGAGGCAAAATATAAGTTTTAATATCAGACCTTGTCCAAACTTAAGCATGTTTTAGAAGTTGCTTCTGCAAGTTAGTAATGATTGGGAGAGGGGAAAAAAAAGTTTTCATATCAGACTTTGTCCAACCTTAGGCATGGTTGAAAAGTTGCTCTGGCAAGTTAGGGGTGACTGGGAGAGGGGAAAAAAAGTTTTAATATCAGACTTTGTCTGACCTTAAGCATGTTTTAAAAGTTGCTTCTGCAAGTTAGTAATGATTGGGAAAGGGGAAAAAAAAGTTTTAATATCAGACTTTGTCCAGTCTTAAGCATGATTGAAAAGTTGCTTTGGCAAGTTACTGGTGACTGGGAGAGGGGAGAAATAAGTTTTAATATCAGACTTTGTCCAACCTTAAGCATGATTGAAAAGTTGCTTTGGCAAGTGACTGGGAGAGGCAAAATATAAGTTTTAAAATCAGACTTTGTCCAGCCTTAAGCATACTTGAAAAGTTGCTTTGGCAAGTTACTGGTGACTGGGAGAGAGGAAAATTAAGTTTTAATATCAGACTTTGTCTAACCTTAAGCATGCTTGAAAAGTTTCTTCTGCAAGTTAGTGGTGACTGAGAGAGGGAGAAAATAAATTTTAACATCAGACTTTGTCCAACCTTAGGCATGGTTGAAAAGTTGCTTCTGCAACTTATTGGTGACTGAGAGGGGAAAAAAAGTTTCAATATCAGACTTTGTCCAATCTTAAGCATGTTTTAAAAGTTGCTTCTGCAAGTGACTAATGATTGGGAGAGGGGAAAAAAATTAAGTTTTAATATCAGACTTTGTCCAACCTTAAGCATGATTGAAAAGTTGCTTTGGCAAGTGACTGGGAAAGGCAAAATATAAGTTTTAATATCAGACTTTGTCCAGCCTTAAGCATGTTTTCAAAGTTACTTCTGCAAGTTACTGGTGACTGGGAGAGAGGAAAATTAAGTTTTAATATCAGACTNAGCTGCTTCTGCAAGTTAGTGGTGACTGGGAGGGGGGGGGGGGAAATCTGTTTTCCTCAGGCTGAGCCTTTCTTTGGTTAAGCATTGTCTCAAAATAGATCCCACAGTGGGACAAAAGTGTTTGTTGCTTAGATATGGGCTGCCAGATTTTCATGTGGAACATTTCAAGCTGAAGAGGGAGAATGACCTGTACCATGCAAGTTCTTCATGGGTGTTAAACACCCCCAGTTTGAAACTCTAGCTCTGTTTGTTTTCTCAAACCAAAACTCAAACGCATGTCTCTGAGTCCTAGGTTTGGAGCAGACCTCCCTGGCAGCGAGGCCTGGCAGGAATGACTGAATAAGCAAGGCTCTGGGTCATGCTAAAGCAAGCTGGGTTCCTGGCTGGAGAAAGCAGCCAGAACTTGCAGTTGCTCCTGGGCTGGCTGACAACTGAAGCCTGTTGTTGTCAGCCTTTCCCCTGACCTTCAGCTTGACTTCTGGCTACTGACTTTGTTTGGGTCCTTGGATCCAGATCTTCATCCTAAATGCTGCCTTGGATGGTCTGTGGCCTGTTGCTCAAACAGAGGCTGTGTGATGGCTTTGTCAGGTATGGAGAGGAAACCTGCTGAGTCTTAGGTCTTCACAGTCACAGAATCACAGAATCATGCAGGCTGGCAAAGGACCTCAGGATCACCAAACCCAACCTAGAACCCTGCTCTCCAAAATTCACCCTAAACCACAGCCCCAAGCACCACATTCAAACCACCCTTAAACACAACCAGGGTTGGGGACTCCACCACCACCCTGGGCAGCTCATTCCAGTCCCTGAACACTCTCTCCAGGAAAAACTTTTTCCTAGTGTCCAACCTAAACCTCCCCAGCCTCAGCTTGAGGCCATTCCCCCTTCTTCTGTCTCCAATTCCCTGTGAGCAGAACCCAGCAGCATCCTCTCCACGATGTCCCTTCAGGTAGCTGCAGACAGCAATGAGCTCTGCCCTCAGCCTCCTCTTCCTCACACTAACCATCTTCAGCTCCCTCAGTCTCTCCTCATCAGATTTATTTTCCAGGCCCTTCCCAATTTTCCTTGCCCTCCTCTGGACCCACTCCAGCACCTCCACATCTCTCTTGCATTGCAGTGCCCAAAACTGAACACAACTGAACGCAACACTCCAGGTGAAGCCTGGCCTGGTGAAAAAGCTCTTATCTCTTCCTGGGTGCCCACATGCTCATGGCATAGGTGTGTGAAGGGGTTGGGATGGGTTGGGCTCCAGCTTGGGCTGGTGGGCACTGCCCCACAGGTCCTGAGCTGGCTCAGTGTTCCACATCCCCACCCAGCACCTCCACATCTCTCTTGTATTGATGCGCCCCAAACTGAACACAACTCTTCAGGTGTGGCCTCACCAGAGCTGAGTCCAAGGGCACAATCCCCTCCCTGCTCCATGACATGGAACATGCCATTCCTGGGGAATCTAACTCAGGTGGCCCCTGGCATCTGGGTGGGCTGAGTGTGGCGGTGACCAACTAGAGCAGAAAACTATCCTCTCATTACTGCATCCAGAGGTGTACATCTCTTCTGTGAGCTGCCAGCACTTAGAAGGACAGAGTCTGTGACTCACAGTGCTGTACAAAGTGGCACTACCCTGGTTTGTTCTCTTTATGTCCTAGCAGAGACTCTGTTCCCTTCCAGATGCCCCCTCAGGAGTGCACCCTCAGCAAGTTTGCAGATGACACCAAGCTGTGTGGCACAGTCGACTTGCTAGAGGGCAGGGACGCCATCCAGAGGGACCTGGACAGGCTGCAGAGTTGGGCCCAGGACAACCTCATGAAATTCAATAAGGCCAAGTGTAAGGTCCTGCACCTGGGTAGGCACAATCCCAATCACAAATACAGGCTGGGTGGTGAATGGCTGGAGAGCA
>VWZE01021905.1:46463-60573 GCA_013396675.1 Eubucco bourcierii | reverse complement strand
AGCAATGAGGTCTCCCCTCAGCCTTCTGTGTTTCTCACTAACCATCCCCAGCTCCTTCAGTCACTCCTCATCAGATTTACTCTCCAGGCCCTTCCCCAGCTTCAGTGCCCTCCTCTGCACTCACTCCAGCACCTCTACACCTCTCCTGTATTGCAGTGCCCAAAACTGAACACAGTACTCCAGGTGTGGCCTCACCAGAGCTGAGTCCAAGGGCACAATCACCTCCCTGCTGCTGCTGGCCACAGCATTTCTAATCCAAACCAGGCTGCCATTGCCACCCAGGCACACTTCTGACTTATATTGAGTTGTTTGCCTATTCCAACCCCCAGGTCCCTTTCTGCCAGCAGTTTTCCAACCACCCTACCCCAAGCCTGTAGCATTGCCTGGGGCTGTTGTGGCCCAAGTACAGGACCTGGGATCATAGATCATAGAGTCTAGCACCACCATGCCCATGAAACCATGTCCCAAAGTGCCACATCCACAAAAAGCTCTGTCCTTCAGTAGGAAGATGAGCTGAGGGCAGTCATCACCCCACAGCCCTGCCACCTGCATGGTTTCAGGGCTGCTTCCCATCACTGGGGAGCAGCTGTGCTTGGAGGAGGTGGAACTGTATCCAGATGTTCAGTCTTCCGCAGGCAGGTGACAGGGTTGCTCATGTCTCTGCAGATGGATGTGTCCTTTTCTACTTACAGGACCACTGGTGGCCAACCCCTTGCCCATGGATGTGCCCACCACTGGCATGACAAAGTGCCAGGTTCACAACAGGGCACTGCCACCTCCATTCTTGGCCAGCACAGAGAAGGGTCAGTGGGATGCTGCCAAAACAGCCACGAGGACAGGGTAAGCTCAGGGTTTCTAAAGTACAGTTTGTCAAGAGAGACTGTCCAAAAAATCAGGCAGAGCATCTCTCTCTGTGGTTTAAAAGCAAACACATACACTGTGGAGTCACAGAACTGGTTGGAGTGGAAAAGACCTCTAAGATCATCAAACCCAACCACTGACCTTGACACCACCAGGGCCATTAAATTCACTTAGACTGATGTAAACCCCAAATAACCCCAAAGAACTCCACTGAATGAGCCCTTAGTGTCAATCTGGGGTAGGTCAGGTCTGAGTCTGCCAAACCTCTTTAGCTCTAGGGGTGAATAATTGTTTGATTCTGTCATGACATGATGACTCCTCTATTTGTTTCCCTTGCTTTGAGGGTGGGGAGGAATCTGGGGCTTTGTTCTGACAGTGAAGCCTTGATAGGGCTGAAGCCATCTGCAAGCAGCCCCTGACTTCCAGCCTCCAAACCCTCAGCTATTCCCAGCCCAGACTTCTCCACGGCAGGTTCTGCCAATCATGACAAATTGTGTGAAACCTGTGGTGAATTTGTGATGTGGGGAGAAGTCCACCAGGGACTAATTTGACACCATCAGATGCAATTTTTCTCGATTACCCTAAGGCAAGATTTAAACTAGATTCCAGAGGTGAGAGGTTACTCCATTAACCCAGGGCTCTAGCCCCAGCAGGCTGCCACCAAGCCAGGCTGGAGCATCGTTAAGTGGATGTATTTCTACTCACTCTTTCTATGACTTTTCTGGGAGTCTCATTTCAGGGTGGTACTTTGATTCTTAATCTTCATGTTGGCACTTCTTTTCCCACTCAAACCAATCTCTATCAAAGCCTTTTCTGCAACCTTTTTAATGCAAGGGGGAGAAAAAAAAAAAAAACAAGAAACAGGAAAAGAAAGCTAAGATGTAGTCTTGGGCATCCCAACAGAACCAGGGAACCCTGTGCTGTCTAGGGGTGGGAGTGAGGGCTGAGGAGGGCAGGGACCTGGGGTGCAGCTCAGATCATGCAGGAGGGCAGAGGTGAGGGTGGGGATGTGGAGCACTGAATCAGCTCAGGACCTGTGGGGCAGTGCCCACCAGCCCAAACTGGAGCCCAACCCATCCCAACCACTTCACACACCTATGCCATGAGCATGTGGGTGCCCAGGAGGAGATAAGAGCTTTTTCAACAGGCCAGACTTCACCTGGAGTGTTGTGTTCAGTTTTGGGCACTGCAATGCAGGAGAGATGAGGAGGTACTGGAGTGGGTCCAGAGGAGGGCAACAAAGATTGGGAAGGGCCTGGAAAATAAATCTGATGAGGAGAGACTGAGGGAGCTGAGGATGGTTAGTGTGAGGAAGAGGAGGCTGAGGGCAGAGCTCATTGAAGGGACATTGTGGAGAGGCTGCTGCTGGGTTCAGCTCACAGGGAATTGGAGACAGAACAAGGGGGAATGGCCTCAAGTTGAGGCTTCAGAGGTTTAGGTTGGACATTAGGAAAAAGTTTTTCCTGGAGAGAGTGTTCAGGGACTGGAATGAGCTGCCCAGAGAGGTGGTGGAGTCCCCAACCCTGGGTGTGTTTAAGGTGGTTTGGATGTGGAGCTTGAGGCTGCGGTTTAAGGTGAGACCTGTAGAGTAAGGTTCTAGATTGGGCTTGGTGATCCTGAGGGGCTTTGCCACCCTGGGTGTGTCTGTGATTCCAGGTATCTACCTTCAAATCATCTTCAGCCTAAGGCACCACACACGCTGACATCCTGGGCCAGCACAAGGCTCTGCAAGCCGGCTCCAGCCCAAGACCAGAAAGGCTTCCTAGCTTGGGGTTCATCCTCAAAGCAAGCAGCTGCTTTGCTTCTGCACCCCAGCAGGTGCTAAAAGTGGTCCTGCCCTATTCTGATTGAATCACCTCCAAGATCATAGAATCATAGAATGGTTTAGATTGGAAAGACCTCAAAGGTCATCCAGTTCCAACCCCCTACCAAGGCAGAGACAAATCCCACTAGAACAGGTTGCTCAAGGCCTCATCCAACCTGGCCTTGAATACCTCCAGGGAAGAGGATCACAGAATCACAGAATCATGTGATCTTTGATCACTTTCTGTGATTCTGTCATCCTCAACTTCCCTGGGTGACTTGTGCCAGTGTCTCACCACCCTCACTGCAAACAACTTCCTCCTAACATCCACTTTCAATCTCCCCTCTGACACTTCAAACCCATTGCCCCTTGTTCTGGCATTCCCAGACCTTGTCAATAGTCCCTCCACAGCCTTCCTGGAGCCCCCTTCAGATCCTGCAAGGCCACTCTAAGGTCTCCTGGTAGCCTTCTCTTCTGCAGGCTGCAGAGCCCCAACTCTCTCAACCTGTCCTCACAGCAGAGCTGCTGCAGCCCTCTCAGCATCTTGGTGGTCTCTTCTGGACCTGCTCCAACACTTCCATGTCCTTCCTGTGCTGAGGGCTCCAGAACTGCACCCAGGACTGCAGGTGGGATCTGAGGAGGGCAGAGCAAAGGGGCACAACCCCCTCTCTTGCCCTGCTGCCCACACTGCTCTTGCTGTAGCCCAGCACACAGTTGCTGTCTGGGCTGCACTCACACTGCAGCCTCAGGCTGAGCTTTTCATCACCCCTGGGCCTGTTCCTCAGGGCTACTCTCAGCCATTCCCCACCCAACCTGCAGTTGTGCTTTGAATTGTGCCTACCCAGGTGCAGGACCTTACACTTGGCCTTGTTGAATGTCCTGAGGTTGGCCTGGGCACTGCTCTGCAGCCTGTCCATGTATCAGCAAGATGGGGTCAGACTCTTCTCAGTGGTCCCCAGTGACAGGGCAAGAGGTCACGGGAATAAACTTGAAAGTAAGAAATTCCACCAAACCATGCTGAGGAACAGCTGACTTTGAGGTTGGCAGAACCCTGAAGCAGGCTGCCCAGAGGGGTTGTGAAGTCTCTGTCTCTGGAAACTTTCCAACCTGCCTGGATGTGTTCCTGTGTGACCTGCCCGAGGAGATGCTGCTTTGGCAGGGGAGGAGAGGGATTTGACTTGATGACCTCCATAGGTCCCTTCCAACCCCTACCATTCTGTGATGCTGTGATAACCACTCTGAATTTGCAAATACTGCAGTGTTTGTCTTGGGCACTCACTTAGAAAAAGCTTTGCAGAGGCAGGAGCAAGAGTCCCAAGGAGGACAGAAGCAACATAATCTGTCCCAGTGTAGAGTTCTGCAAGGCTTTAATAGCTGACATAAATCTCCAATGATGAGGTAGCTCTGCCTCTTTCAAAGTGCCTTTTTTAATTGTCAAGAAGAGCTGTTAAGTGGATTAGAGTGAGCTAGTTTTAGAAATTAAATAAAACTACTTGTACAGGGACTTGGATGGGTTTGACTTCACCCTTCTCTAAATGAGGTGAAGCCAAAATGTTGGGGAAATGATGATGACTGCAGAACGATCTAGAGGAAGAGTGGTTATAAATGTAAAGTTAATTAGCTACCCTTAAATGGGTTTTATCTACACATGGACATTCTTGTCCTGAGGCAGACAACTGGAAAGGCTCTGCAGACTGAACCACCTGAGAGTAAAAATGTGGGCCAGAGCATGGATGTGGCTGATGACAGCATTGGGTTTCTAGCATTAACCAGCACCTCGTGGGGCTGATACTGCCCATCACCCCTGGGTTTTTTTGCCATGTGCTCTCTGCCTTTTTCCCCTCTCCATGCCCCTGTGGGAAGCAGGTCCCATTGCTGTGCAAGAGTGTTTGCAACACAGTCCTCCAGCAGAGAGAAGACAGGCTTGGAGACATCTGCTTTCAAAATCAACAATGGCTTTGGGAGAAAAAAAAAAAAAAAGGGAGGGGGGGGGGGGGGGAATAACTCAACCCACCAAAACAACAGGAAAAGCCATTTAAAGTGAATTCCTGGCACTACTATTTTCACCTCTCCACAACCTAGCCATGACTTCCAGAGCATCCTGAGTGAAGAGTTCACCATTCCAGCTGAATTTAATGGGAGTATTTACACAAGAATTATGTTGCAATAGCTAATAAGCTTGGGTTGTGGGCAAGTTTGTTTTGCTGTGTCTGGACTGATTTTGGTCCAAAGAACCTTCCCACCCCTGCAGTTCCACCAATAGGTAGGGATAATTGTAACACTGTTGGGACTGATCAGTGGTTAATTTAACAACCATATCATCTAGCAGTGACTCAGGGCAGGCTGGGGTGTTTGCAACCCACACTGGTGCCTGCTGCTGGCTTCTCCACCCTACGTCTCCCATCAGCAGCAGCACAAGAGAAGTGCTGCTGGGGGGCATCTCCTAAGGAAAATGTGATTTTTATTGGGGTCACTCTGCCTTTACTCTCTTTGTGGACACAATAACAATGATGATGTTTATCAAGGTTGCTATGAAGACTTTCTGCTAGGGCTTGTAGTGAGAGGATGAAGGGGAATGGCTTTAAGTTGGGAGAGGGAGTCTGGAGGCTAGGAAGAAATTCTTGATAATGAGGGTGGTGAGACACTGGCAGAGGTTGCCCAGGGAGGTTGCGGAGCACAGAATCACCCAATGTGATCTTTGGTTGGGTGATTCTGTGCTCCACAACCTCCCTGGAGGTGTTCATGGCCAGGCTGGATAAAGCCTTGAGCAATGTGGGCTAGTGGGAGGTGGGCTTTGGAGGCTGGATGAGGCACTTGGTGCCAGGGTTTAATTAATAGGAAGGGTTAAGTGATAGGTTTGACTCAATAATCTCAGAGGTCTTTTCCCACCTGCTTAACTCAGTGACTCTGTCATCTTTAAGGTCCCTTCCAACCCCAACCATTCTATCACCATTCTGTGATTGATGAGTAAGTGCTTATAAGGTACTTCAGAGATGAAAAGTGTGAAATATTCCATTGAATGAGGAAAGCATAGATGAAGAAAGGCAGGACGCAACCATCCCATTGAAATAAAATATATATTTAATAGATGATACATAATAATTTAGATATAGGTATAGATTATATAGATATACATGATACAGATTAGATAAATATAGATATAGATTATATATAGATATACAGATCGAGATAGAGAGATAAAGATAGAGATAGAGATATAAATTAGATACAGAGATAGAGATATAGAGAGAGATACATTTAGATATAGATCATTTAGATATAGAGATAGAGATAGACCTATATAGATCTATAGAGATAGAGATATAGACATATATAGATATAGATATGTAGATGTAGAGATAGAGATAGAGAGATGGCGATAGATAGAGATGTAGATATAATTAGATATAGATACAAATATATAGATATAGATATGGATATAGATATAGAGATACAGAGATAGAGATATATACATATATAGATATAGATAGATGTAGAGATAGAGATAGATATAGATCATTTAGATATAGATCATATAGATGAGATATAGAGATAGAGATAGATATATAGATATCTATATAATTAGATGTATATATAGATATATAGATATGGATATAGATATGGAGATATAGATATATAGATGGAGATACAGATATGGATATGGATATGGATANGATATGGATATGGATATGGATATGGATATGGATATGGATATATAGGGATAGAGACAGAGATAGATATATAGATATAGATATGGATATAGATATGGAGATATAGATATATAGATACAGATATGGATATGGATATATAGGGATAGAGATAGAGATAGAGAGAGATAGAGATATATAGATATAGATATAGATCATTTAGATATAGATCATTTAGATATAGATATATAGACATATAGAGATATAGAGATACAGATGTAGAGATAGAGATAGATATAGATCATTTAGATACAGATCATTTAGATATAGATCATTTAGATAAAGAGATATTGACATATAGAGTTGTATAGATGTAGAGATAGAGATAGATACAGATCATTTAGATACAGATCATTTAGAGACAGAGATAGAGATAGAGAGATAGAGACATAGAGACATAGAGATATAATTAGATATAGATATATAGATACAGATATGGATATAGATATGGATATATAGAGATAGAGAGATAGAGATATAGATATAGATATATGTTTAAATATAGATCATTTAGATATAGAGATATATAGATATAAATTAGATATAGCTATAGCTATAGCTATAGCTATAGCTAGATATAGATATAGATATAGATATAGATATAGATATAGATATAGATATAGATATAGATATAGATTTAGATATAGATATAGATATAGATATAGATATAGATATAGATATAGATATAGATATAGATATAGATATAGATATAGATATAATAAAATAACATTCTAGTCAGGCTGGGGCTTGAATTGGGCAGTCAAGCTCTGAACATTAGAAAAATATCACCAGGAGATGCACTTCCTCATCATGAACTTTGGAAAACCTGATCCATCTCATCTAATAAAGAAAAATAAGGAAAAGAGAGCAGGAAAGAGAGACAGAGAAGGAAAATAATGTGCTTTGAGACAATGAGAGGTGTAGGGCAATGTTTCATATTAACCCTGGCTTCCTCTTCATCCAGCTGATTTCTTTGAAAAACACAAGCACAGTTCATCCACTGGTCCTGTGGCCCATGCTGGTCCTCAGGGAGGCTCAATGTTATGGTTTAGAAAGAGCTAAAGGAAAAACACTGCTGAGGAATTTAACCAGATTCTTCAGTCTAGCAGTTTTTTGCAAGAGCAGGGGGAGGTATGGAAGCTAAAGGTTCTGTGGAGATCATGAAAGGTTTTATTGGGAGTATCAGGAAAGTTTGGAGAATTTCCAGCCAGGACCAGAGAGACACCACTGGGTTGGTTTTGGCTGGATTGGGGTGGGTAGGGTAAGATATCTTCTGAGGATATGGAGAGTTGGGAGTCAAACTCCTGTCTCTCCTGGCTCCAAGCAGGGACACCAAGGTGGCTCTCCACACCCACAGCCAGTGACTTCTAATCCATTGCTTCCTTTTTTTCAGTGGTGCCCAATGACAGCACAAGGGGCAATGGTGGAAGCTGAGGCATAGGAAGTTTCATGGAAACATGAGGAAGAATTTTTTTTCCCTGTGAGGGTGACAGAGCACTGGAACAGACTGCCTAGGGGGGGGGTGTGGAGTCTCCCTCTCTGAAGATACTCAGAACCCAACTGGATGTGTTCCTGTGTGATCTTGCTCAGGTGATCCTGCTCTGGTAGGACTGGATGAGCTTTGGAGGTCCCTTCCAACCTCTTCTGTGATTCTATGAAGTCAGTCAGGATTTGGGAGATTATCACAGGGAGATCCTCCAGCCTGTAGGTCGCCTTGCAGTGACAGGGATGCTCAGCTGCTGTGCAGAGATGTAGCCACCCATGCCTGGTGCCAACCAGACAGGCAGTGAGAGCGAGCTGGGTAACATGCTGCTCTGGATCCCAAAGCTGAGAGCTGCAGGTGAAGGGCTGGAAAAACCTGTGTCCACTCTTTGCTGTCCCATTCATTTTCCTGCTGCAGGCTCCACAGCAAGTGTGATGGCCAAGAGGAGCATGAGAGTGGTTTTCCCACAGAAGAGACAAATACCCTCATCACCCCAGGAGGCACAGGCATAAGAAGGGAAGGGATAAGGGATAAGGAAGGCATAAGAAGGGCTTTCCAGGGGCTTCTTCAAAATCCCTCAGGCCTGTGTGAAACTAAGCCAACAAAACTAATTTTGGAAAGCAGAAATATCATTGAGCTAAGGTTTAATTTCTCCTACACTGCCAGCTGCCTGACCTTCCCTCTGTGTGTCCCTCTGTCCACACACAGCAGTGCAGAGGGGAAGTTATTTCATCTGACTTCAGGCATTCACATATTTCAGGCCACAGTCCAACTCAGCTCTTTTTAGGCATCTATCACAAGACAAATAAACCACTTACAACATACCTGTGCCTTTCCACTACAGAGGCAGCCTGGATGCTCAGTACCTATGCAGACATGAGGGCTCAGTTCTAACCCTGTGACTATTCCCCTCACACTCTTCTCATTTTCCCTATGAACCAGTTGGGATCCCCTGGCAGCACGAAGCTTGCACCAGGTTGTGTTCATTGATGAGTGAACCCAGGTTGAAATCCAACTGCAAGCTCTGTCCTCCCACTTGTTCTCTCTGCTGGGTGTTTAGAGCTCAGGGGATGTGTGGAGCTGCTGCCTTCCCAGCCACCAGAGAGCCTTTTCCATGAGGCACTGGGCATAATTCCTTCAATGAGTGTGGAAGAATCTCTGGAAGGAAACCTCATGAGCATTGTTTGCTCTCTCCTCTAAGTGAAGGAATTGAATTCATGTTTTTTTTTTCCCTGACAAATGCTTGTTTTCTGCTGTTGTCAGAAAACCAGGAGACATTTAGCAGCTGTAATGGTGGAAGCTAAATAAAGGCAGAAAATTTCCAGTCTGCTGTTACACTGGATTCATACACAGAGTGAGGTTAAAGAGAGGTAGCTCTGCTCTAGCTGAGACTGTCACCCAGGATGAGTTCTGAAGTGACACGGCCCTCCCTTCCCTCCCTCCTCAGTGTGGATTTAATTCTTAACTCCGCAATCCAGTGACCGCTGCAAAGCAAGGAGAGCTCAAACCACAGCAGGGGACCTCCGCAGCCTGCACCCAAGCATGCAGCTGAAGGGGGATGTTAGATCTGACCCAGAGTTACCTTCCTACGACGAAGTTACCACGGGGTGCCAACAGGTACCTGCGTGCCACTGACCACTGCAGAAAATCATCTTCAGCACAGGCAACACCTCCAGCTCTGTGGGATGTGGAACTCTTTCACTTTCTTTTTTGCTTTTCTTTCCTGAGGCTCTGCTTCCTTCAAAACTGAGACTGGTATTTGCTGGTTTCAAAGGCTATTTATTGCTGTGACAGTGACACATCACTCCAAGCAAATGCCTCTTAAGTACTATTAGCACATATTTGAGCTGAAAGTGTACAAACACATTCAAGCAAAAATGCTGTTGTTCACAGGCTTAAAATAAATAAACAGGAAACAAATAGATTTTTTTTCCTTTTTTTTTCTTTCTTTTTCTTCTTCTTCTTCTTTTTTTTTTTTAAATGGGGAACTGCAGCCGAAATACTTGAAAGATAAATAAACTTTTAGATTTGACTCCCTCTAGAGTATTTTTAAGGAAAAGCTTGATACAGGAGGTCCCTCTTTTGTTGTTGTTGCAGAAACCCTCTCATGGCAGTCCCAGCAAAATGAGCTGCTCTCCAAAAGCAATAATCCCTCTGTGCCCAGCAGCTTCTCTTTCAGCAGAGCTCACTGCTTGGTGCTGGTCACCCTGCAGGACTCAGACCAGTTTGCTACAGCACCTCATAGAGACAGAAAACAAAGGGATATCTTTGTTAATAAGAGGCAAAAGAGCCATAGTAGTGTATAGAATCAGAATTATAGAATGGGAAGGTTGGAAGGGACCTCAAGGATCAGCCAGTTCCAACCCCCTGCCATAGGCAGGGACACCTCCCACTAGTTCAGGGCACTCAAGGCCTCATCCAACCTGGCCTTGAACACCTCCAGGGAGGGAGCAGCCACAACCTCCCTGGGCAACCCATGCCAGTGTCTCACCACCCTCCTAACATCCAGTTTCAATCTCCCCTCTGCCAGTTTAAACCCATATGTGTGCAGTCCCCAGAACAGGGATAGGTAAACCCTGCCTGGAGGCAGCAGCAAGGCTTTAATTTGGTCTGTAGTGGTGAGCCACAGCAGGGTCAACTCAAGCCTGAAGGGATCCAGCTGACCACAGAGAACCACAGAATGGTGGAAGTTGAAGACCATCTTCTCCAAGCCCACAGCTAGAGCAGGGTCACCCAGAGAAAGTCACACAGCAACACTTTCAGGTGGGTTTGGAATGCCTGCAGAGAAAGAGAACTTTACAAGGTTTCTGGGCAGCCCAGTCATGGGCTTTGCCACCTTCAAAGCATCATTCCCTTGGGCCCCTGGGGATTCAACCTACCTCAACTCAGTGTTGCAACATCTGCAGATCCCAGATGCTTGTTTGGTTTTTTTTTTCTAGAAGGAGACTCAGTCACCTATTCCAAAGTAAGCAATATCAGCTTAGTCACCAATGTCTTCACAACCCTTAGTTAAACACCCTCGGTCCTGTTGTGCACCACACAGCTATGCTCTGTGATGTTGATGGTCACACCACTGCTCACTCCAGGGGAGCCACAGGTGGTTACAAGTAGTAATAAACCACTGAGCAGAAAATAAGGTAGCACTGAAAAAGCACCAGGCTTTTCAGGGAAGAGCCCAGTGGAAACAAGGCACAGGGTGTTTCGAAGGAGGATTATCTATGTTGCCAATGAAAATCAACACAACATCAAATAAATCCCCTAGGTTTCATATGTTATATATATATGTGTGTGTGTATATATATATTTATATATTAATATACTTGTATATTATTTATATATGTAATAAATAAAGAAAGAATGAAGGAGATGCACAACTTTTGTAGAATCGTAGAATCATAGAATGGGAAGGTTGGAAGGGACCTCAAGGATCAGCCAGTTCCAACCCCCTGCCATAGGCAGGGACACCTCCCACTAGTTCAGGGCACTCAAGGCCTCATCCAACCTGGCCTTGAACACCTCCAGGGAGGGAGCAGCCACAACCTCCCTGGGCAACCCATGCCAGTGTCTCACCACCCTCCTAACATCCAGTTTCAATCTCCCCTCTGCCAGTTTAAACCCATATGTGTGCAGTCCCCAGAACAGGGATAGGTAAACCCTGCCTGGAGGCAGCAGCAAGGCTTTAATTTGGCCTGTANGGCAGAATCCCCTCCCTTGCCCTGCTGGCCAGGCTTCTTTTAATGCAACCCAGGACTCTCTTTACCATGCAGAAAGATGGAGTGGGGAGAAATATACTGTAATATATTTAAACATTAAATAATATATATATATATATATATTTAATTATATTACAGTACTTAAATATACTGTATTAAATATACAGTAACTGCCTGGATGTGAAAATAGAGGAATTGGATGTCTTGCTACCTAGCTCCATCAGCTCCCAGCATGTGATGGATCCTTATTTACTGGCGTTCTAAAGCCACAAAAAGAAAAGAACAAACAAAAGCAACCCCTCCCTCCCCCCCCCACCTCAAACCCTGAACGGATCATCTTTTCAGCTGCAGAAAGGTGCAGGTAAATTCAAATTCAATCTGACTACACCACTTGTAGTGTTCTGCAGTCCCTCCAGGAATAAATTCGGATCGCTGTGCCACAGGCTCCAAAGGGTCAACTTGACATATTGCATCACATCCCCCTACACGAAAAGGAATTCGCTAACAAACATCACTTCCCCAAGTGCTCCTTTATTCCCCTTTCACATTATAGCTTCTTATGAAATGTTTCAGTGGATGGCTTTGGTGCTTTGCCACACTTCTCTTGGTCTATTTATAAATACGTTTTTGAGTTGGGAAGAAAGTAAACAGCACAGGGCAAACACTTTATAAACCTTTGCTATTTTTATATATAATACTTGAACTGCTTTTGCTTGAGGGGGTGAATAGAAACAATAAGAATCATCCTGCAGTGCTGTGCAGAGTGGCACAAAACCTCCCATTGTTAAAATGGTAAAAGGTGGGGGGCGGGGAGAATCAAAGAGCATCAACTATATGATTTATACCTTGAGAACACAGAAATGATGTCTTTTATGGGGTGGGGGAATTAGCTTGCCAGGTAGATTCCATCCCGCATCGCACGTAGCTGGGAACAGCCTTCGGGGCAATCGCTGCTCTTTGATTGCCAATCGAATTGCCTCAGATGCCACTAGAAGAGCCCGAGTGTGTGATTTACACACGCACTCCACAATAACGGGTTAAACAAATGTTTCACACCTTAAAGGCTCTAACAAAGCACAGGGGGGCTCGGAATTGCATGTGGGAAGGCACAACTGGTTCTGCGCGGACCGAGAAGCGCCGAGTTAAGGTGGGTGCTGCTAATGCACCCTTCCCTTCCCACCCCACAGACCCAGGGGCTCGTTGCTTGTTTATTTAAATGCCACTGTTGTTTGAAATGATGGAGGCTTCTTATCCTCCGGAGTCATGCATTCTCTGTCTGGGATCCTCTGTTTAGGCACTTTTAGCACCTCATTAATTACCAGCTGCAACAAAGTCATGCTGTTTTGCAACTCTATTGCCTTTGTTAAGAAATCTCCATCCTGTGTCAGAATGTGAAAGGGGACTGTTATCTACCATATGCCCTGCTTGACTCCATGTTACAGAATTAGCTTTCTAGGTTCCTGAAATCCACGTACATCTCTTTGCATCCATGGTCAAACAGCCTGGCTTCCCTTAAACGACTTGACAGCGACAGTTGCAGAAGCTAATGTTGCAGAGGAAAACCACTCCTAACTTCACGCGTTGTAAATAGATGAGTTTATATCATTTCTTAACAGCCAACATTAAGCCCTGATACAAAATGCTGCTCCGGATGCCTTCCTAGGAGCCTCTGAGTACTAAAGGTCTCTCCATCAGTCAGCTATGAAAGATAATTAACTAATATCAAGCAGCTGGAAATTTTATTTCCATTTCAGAGGACAGGTTGGTGGGACAGTGTCATGTAAAGATATGTGGAAGTCTCCCCTGCACTGTCCTGAGTGTTACAGCTGCAGGTGATTCTGCAGGCACCTTAAAGCAGGTTGGTACCAGGAGTTTGGTCCGAATAAGGGCTGGGATGGCTGTGCAGAAAGCTGGGATCTAAGAATCGTCCTCAGCAGCAGTTTCAGTCTGGAAGTACCTAATTAAATTCACAATGCAGGCCTTTGGGGTGAATGTTCCTCCGAGTTTAGCCCCTGCAGAGTCTCAGAGCCAGCCCAGGCAGGAGCAGCTTGTGGGCCAATGCTGAGTGGAATATTCACTAGGGAGCTGGACCCAGACACTAGTGGGACCAGACTGCTCCCAACAAGCAGCTGCTTTATAAAACAGGCACAGGAAAAAAGTAAGTGGCAATGCTATTGCCTTTGCTTAGTGATTATGTAGCCAGGAGATACCAACTTCTACTCTTAGATTGCCATTGGATGGGAAATGTGTAAGCAGCAATTAAAGACAGGGACAGAAATTAAGACTCCCCTTCACGTGCCTTACAATCAGTTCCTTCTTACATGCTCACACCAAGAACCTGGTGTCCTTTGCTGTGTGGTGGCACAGAGACAGCAAGCAGCCTGCAGAGTTAACTCCAGCTGAACTCCTGTAACTGGAAGCCCAGGGTGTGGGGTACCATTGTACCCTGAATAGCACTCACATGAAAGCACAGGTCCGTACACTGGCCGTGCTTTACTACCACTGTTACGTTAAAGGGGACTCAGACCAAAAAAACAAAAAC
>VWZE01021905.1:17692-38705 GCA_013396675.1 Eubucco bourcierii | reverse complement strand
CTCCCCCCCCGCCGCTCCCGCCCTCGCAACACTCCTCTGCCACCATCCATCCATCTATCCATCCATCCATCTATCCATCCCTCCATCCATTCACCCATCCATCCATCCATCCACCCATCCATCCATCCATCCGTCTCTCCTGTCGGCACCTAGCCCGCCAGGCTCGCACACACGCACCCCCGGCACCCCCACATCATGCTGCCGGCCACCGGCCCGGCATGGACCCCGGCGGCGGCTGCTCGGCTCCTCTCCGCTGCTGAGTCCCCTCTTCTGAGGTCTGCGGCAGGTAGCGGGCAGGACGTTTGGAAAGTGCAATAGGAAAAGCAAGAGGGGGAAAAAAAAAAATTCCAAGAAGAAAAAAAAAAAAAAAAAAAAAAAAAAAGAANAAAAAAAAAAAAAAAAAGAAAGGAAAAAAAGAAAAAGAAAAAAAAAAAAAAAAAAAGGCAAAAAGACATCAAGCCGGCCAAGCCCAGCTTTGGATCTCACTGCAGGTATTTTGCTGCTGTGTTCATCCCTTGCCGCCTACCACCCCGGGTTATTTGTTTGGTTGTGGTTTGGTTTTTGGTTGGTTTTTTTTTTGTGTTTTTTTTTTTTTTTTTAAAAAAAAAAAAAAAGGAAAAAAAAAAAAAAAAAAAAAGAACGAAAAGGAGAAGTCGAACTCTCAAAGGGTTACTATGCAATTGCGACTGATTTCTTGGTTTTTTATCACTTTGAACTTTCTGGAATACATTGGCAGCCAGCACGCCTCCAGGGTACGGCGACAGGGAAGAAGTAAGTGCGAAGAGATTTATCCTTTGATAACTTCTGCCTCCTCTCGTCGGGCTGTTCACCTGTCCAGGGGGTCCTCGTGTCCCCGCCGCCCGGGCCACTGTTCTCGACAGCAAGTCCGGGCGGATCTGCAGTCGTTTTCATTGAGTTGGAAGGATGAAGGCGAGTTTTGAGCTCTTTCTGCTTGTCTGTCACCTCACCGGGATAAGCAGAGCTGGCTCCGGCAAGACCTGCGTCTACTTCTTTATGTTTTAGTGTCTGGTAAAGGGAAACGTCCTTTCTTAGCTTTTTCCCCCCAACTTTCTAAAGGGAAATCGCGATCATACCACAGGTAACTTTTTCCGAGATGCTATAAGCGTTTTTCTCCAGCCGGGTCAAGAAGCCCTCTCCCCAAGAGCCCGCAGCACAAACTACGGCTGTGGGTTCAGCCTGGTGCGCGGCGAGCCGAGGAGGGGGCTGGGGTCCTCTCTGTCTTCCAGCCCCCATTCGCCCCTTAGGTGGCATCTTCCGAGCAGCCCATGGGTATGCCCATCGGCGCTGCCCGCGGGTTGTGCTCCCTGAATTTTTTAGTGTTACTGTTTGTTGGGGGCTTTTTAAATCCCATGGGATGAAGTGAGCGCGTCCTTTCTGACCTGGCCAGCCCCCGACCAGTGCTGCCTGGGGCCCGAGAGACGCCAGGATGGAGCCGGGAGGGCCGTGGAGGTGAGGGGCAGCACCCAGGGGTGCTCAAAGCACATCCTTGTGTGCAGCCATCAGGAGGAGGAGAGGCAGAGAGCAGAGTCGAGTCCCCCGCATCGGGCAGGCGAAGGGAGACAGGAGAGACCTGCATCCCCGGGAAGGTGTTGTCCAGGTCCGGGGCGCTGCTTCGGGCGACAGAGGAGTCCGTCTCCGGTATGGGACTCCTATGGGACCTAGGACCTGGGTCTGCTGTGATCTCTCCCGGGCAGAGCCTGCCGACGGGGACCGTCCTGCCTGGCCACCCGCCTGCCTCGTACCGGTCGCTGCACCTGGGGAGGGGTTAGGGAGCATTTTCTGCGCACCTACCGCGGAGGGGTTGCTCATGCCTGTCCCGTTTCCCTGACAGTTGCAGACACCGAGGAAATGTCATAAACCCCGGCAGCCTGCGTTTAATCAGCAAGAAGTAACTGAGTTACCTCCTCAGGGACGGAACGGGGCTAGAGGGGGGTTACTATTATTTCAATGGGGTTTTTTTGCTCAGCTCTCGCTCCCTTCTGCTTGGCACGGCTAGCTCCTGAAAGCCTCCTTTGTATGGTTTGCCTCCTGCACACAAGGTTCAATTCACCTAAAGTGCCCCTAAAGCCGAGTCCAGGACGAGAAAGAGTGGGGCTGCAGCGCTCCCGTCCCCACGGCCGAGCAGCGAGGGAGCACTAAGGGCTAAGTAAAACATGTCAGGGCATCCGATTTATTATCCTTGGCACGGGAGGGCTCCGCAGCCTCCATCACTTCCCACCCACTCTTTTAACCCCTGGCAGACGCAAGCTGCTGCTGCCCACCCTGACGGAGGTTATTGGAGGGGTTCAGTTTCTGCCCCTGTAGGGTCACAGCTTGAGGGGGTTTGGGTAAGACTCTTCCCTGGGGGGCGAGGGTCGGGGAGCAGCCAGACCATCGCTCTCCGCCCGTCCTTGCTTCGGCACCTGGTGCGCGTCGCGCCGGGTTAGACCCGAGCCAGCGGCGACCTCTGCTGTCCTGTGTCGCGTCGGGCAGCGCGGCGGCAGGTGCTCGGCTCCGCTCGGCTCGGTTCGGCTGGTCTGGGCTTGTCTGGGCTTAGCTCGGTTTAACTCGTCTGGGCTCAACTGAGCTCGGTTCAGCTCGGCTGAGTTCATCTGGGCTCGGCTCGGCTGGGATGTTCAAAGCTAGGCTAGGCTGGGATGTTCTCAGCTCGGTTCTCTGCTCGCCTTGGTGGGTGCTCCCTTCCTAGGGTGTCCCCTTTGGTGGGGGAAAGCAGATCGCGTACCGAGGTCACCCTCCTTGCCTCCCATTCTCGGTGCTGGGCGCAGGGCATTGCGCTCTTCATGCGGGCGCTGACACAATTTGGTTCTTAGGCAACCTGGTCAGCGGTGTAATTTTGGGTAAAATCGAGGTGGAGGAGTTGGTTGAGGATAGCAAACTGGTTGCTACAATGTGGAGGAGGTACTGAGCTCAAAATTATCTTGTTAAAATGGAAGAGTTAAATTCACAGCAGAACAAGTGGCTGGAAAGTGACAGTTAGGAAGACTCAGGAATTCTGTCTTAGGATTTTGGAGGTGAAGAAAACCATCAGAACCCCTCACTTGGATGTGGTGTATGTTGTCCACTGGCCAAGGTCTTCAGATTGGGCTGGCTGTAAAGCATACCTTGGTGTAGCTGTTAGTTGGTTGTTGTGAAGTACAATTTAGCCTGTGAGTGTTTCTGAAAGTTATTCTACACGAGATGAGGGTAACTGATCACTTGCACTGATCATTGTGGCTTAAAAAAATCTTATTAATTATTGTGAGTGATTACTGGAACTTAAAAAAAAATAATAAAATGCTTATAAAGAAGACATCTGCCAAATGAACTTACTGCTTAGAAGACTTTTGCTGGTTTTCTGTTTCTTTCGCCCAGGAAGTCTCCTTTAAGCTTAATTCCTAACCCTGTTGCTAGGGAATTGTCTGCATATTTCCATTCAACCTATGTATTTTTAAGTACAGTGCAAACAGCCTGACATGGAGCAGCTAGACACCCTTGTTACTTAATTGTGTTTAATATCTGAGTCCTCCATGTTTAATATTGCAGAGTCTTGCATTTTAAGATAAAAGACTAACAAAGTTTGAACTAACCCGGAATATGCTAGGCTACAAATTGAAGGGTTTTTGTTATTTTGCTGGTCTTGAAGCATTACTTACCTTATACCTATTGCTAAAGTGATCTTTGCTAGGAGAAAAATCTGGCCTGAAGTCCTTCAACTCCCCCAATTCCCCCTGAAGCTTCTAATTTTACCATCCTAAATGTCCTTCTCGTGATCAGTGGTAAGTGCGTAGTTAGCTGTGCGGAGGAGAAACGCCCGCTCTGGAGCGCAGAGGATCAAGTCCATCTTTAGACATAGCAGATAAGATCAATAAAAGCCCCAAAAGCAAACATATCATTAGCAAACAGATTGGTATTTATTCTGATAAGTGCAATTAAAAGGAATGAATTAAGTTGCTTGTTCAGGTCCTACAAGTGAGATAAATACGCAGACGAGCGCAGACTAATGCACCAATAAATCAGAAGTTCTATGGATCTGCCAGCGACTGCAGCTTGCACAGGAAAAAAAGAGTAAGATTGAGTCAATAGCTCCCAAATATTTTGGCTCTGCAGGCCACCACCACCCCTTAAAACTTAGTACTGACAGTTGTGCACCTTCCTCATTGACCTTTCCACTGACGGAAACAAAGCATTATTTGCTATGGGTCGGGCAATGACCAGCAGAACGTTTGCCGTGACCCCGAGGACTACCAGGGAGCCGTGGACTAAATTTGGAAATCTCTAAAACAAGCAAAAGTGATAGAAAATTCTGCATCTGCACTACAACTCCTGGGAGTAAAACTACGAGTGGCACTTAGTGGAAGAGCAATTTGGCCATAGAGCTACCAGAAGGTAGATTTTTGGTAGCCCATCAGTGTGGGATGTTAGCAGTTGCCTCCTGAATTTGCTGTAGGGGAAAGTTTTGCCTTTGTGAGCTCAAATGAGCCCCAGCTTCAGAAGTGATCATTCCAGCGTTAGCTTTGTCCTTCCTTTGGTCGCTCCTCCGTTGATGTAGGTCTTCCAGTATCTGCTTCTGGTCACGGCCATGAGTTGCAGGCTGCACCCTTCAAACCCTTTGTCTTTGCAGTTTCATTTGCATGCAACTAATTATTGATTCAGAATTAAGACGTCTGGTGGAAAATAGAGCTCTGTAAAACCTAACGGTCCAGTGGGGAGCTGGCAGAAGGCAAAGACAGAAAAAAAAATATCTTCATTTCTTTCACACCCTAGGTAAAAGCTCAACAAGGAAAGAGGAGCTGCATGATTAGTTAAATTAACACTGGATTTTGGGAGCAATTTCTTTCGTAGCTCACCATCCCTCTATGTATATTCCTGACGCACGTTTAGGGTTGAGGTGTCACAAATGGGCACGTTCTATATAAACTGAAAGAGAAAAATGTTGTAGTCTATGTAAAAATATAGAGCAGATAGAACATATTAATGCAGCTTTTTTTTTTTTTTCTAAATAAAGGAAATCATTTCATATCCAAGCTCAATAATTTAAAGCAGAAATTAGCCAAGCAAGCAGCCGTAAAGAGCGCTGGATCTGTCCTTGGGTGGGATTAAATTATTTAGCATTCTCTTTCCATAGGCCATTGATACTTTTATTGATTTATTTATGTAGAATTGATAGTTTCCAATTAATATTGTCAGGGTAACTACTTTATTGGTGGTATCTTTATTGTAATATTTTTTTTTTTTTTTTAGCAAAATGATAGTTCTCATATTTTTGGATGAGGTCCTGGTTTGTTTCGAAATAGGCTGTAAAATTCCAACTGCAGTCACCAGGAAGGAAAGCAGACAGGGAACCGTTCCGCTGCGTTTTCCTAATCTGTGGAGGTGTTTTGCTGGAGTGAGATCCCAAATTATGAAATATTAGAAAGTCACTACTAGGGGTTGTAAGGATCGCCTACTCGCGCGGTGGTTTTAGTCGCTCCGTGTGCTTGAAGCACACCAGTGTGCGTGTGGAAGGAGAGGACTTATTACACCAAGAGAATAAAGAACCGTACAGACCAATCCCTGTCTCACACCTGACAACTGAAAGGGTGATAGCTGCAAATTTTCTTTCCATTTCTGAAGTTCCTTTCAGTTTCTGAAGGCACTTCTTGTACTACATAAAACTCCTGTTGAGTTTTAGGTACAGGTATTGCCACAGCTCCTCAAAGAACTTGGTGCAGGATGGTGTAGCAGCAAACATAGACAAAGCCTTTACAGGCAGAACAAAACCTTGGTGTTAGGAATGAGATGGGGTTTGAGCTTGAACTTGCCTCCTTTGCTTTCAATAGAGAAAGTACCAGGGACTTGGCTGGAGCTGGAGAGGACTCTTTTTCTAGAGGACCTCAGGAAACATTTTCACACAGATTACAGATACATTTAGGTTGGCAAAGCCCCTCAGGATCACAAAGTCCGGCCAATAATCGTACTCTACAAGGTTCACCCTAAACCATATCCCCAGGCACCACATCCAAATGACTTACCAGGGTTGGTAACTCAACCACCTCCCTGGGCAGCTCATTCCAATGCCTGCTGGGAAAACCTTTTTCCTAATGTCCACTTGAAAATGGCATAAAATCTATGGATTTTATATATCCATAGGCAGCTAGTTATAGCTCTGCCTTATCTACAGGAGACAAAAGCAGGGAAGGAAGGTGCTTGGTTGCCTCCAAATGAGTGAACAGAAAAGCCGAAAACCAATCTGGAAGTTTTTTATTCCTTGCTTTCATTTTCACGCAGTGGCAAAACCACTCCTTTGTTGTGTCAGTCTTCTGCAGTGATTCTAAAATTGATACATCCTTCAAAAGATTTTGAGCTTGGAGGGATTACTGGGCTAGGGTACTTTCAAAATGGCGTGATACAAGTACGTGCAACATCTGTATAGGCAAACCCAAGGCTCCATACCTTTCCAAACTGCGATATATAAATACATATAGAGAGAGAGATAGAGAGATATAGCTAGATATAGATATATAGAGATAGATATGGATAGATAGATAAATATAGATATAGATGGAGATAGATACATAGATATATAGATAGATACAGAGAAAGATATAGATATATAGATACAGATATCTATATAGATATAGATAGATAGATAGAGATAGACACATAGATACATATAGATATAGAGACAGATATAGATATATAGACAGACATAGATATAGATACAGATATCTATATAAATATAGATATAGATACACAGATACATAGATATAGATATAGATATAGAGACAGATATAGATAGACATAGATACAGAGACAGATAAAGATATAGATAGATATAGATACATAGATACCTATATATAGAGAGAGAGACAGATATGGATAGGCATAGCTATAAATACAGATATCTATATAGATATAGATAGATAGATAGATAGAAATAGATACATAGATACATAGATATAGATATAGAGACAGATATAGATATAGGTATCTATGTAGATATAGATATAGATAGATAGATAGAAACAGAGATAGATACCTAGATATCTAGATATAGATATAGATACAGATAGAGATAGATACATAGATACCTAGATATAGATGTAGATACAGGTATAGACATATAGAGATAAAAATAGAGATATAGATAGATATAAATAGAGACAGAGATAGAGATATATACATAGATACACATATCTGTATCAATATTGATATAGATATAGATATAGATACAGATATAGATAGATCTACATATAGACATAGACATAGACATAGACATAGACATAGACATAGACGTAGACATAGATATAGACAGATATACACACAGTCTGCTTGGGAGGCAACCTCTTTCTTAGCACATGAGAAGAACTGAAGTCCATAAAGTCAGCTCTGAGATGAACTCCTTCTTTAAGGTTTTCTTGTTAGTGCATTGAGCCTTTTGCAAATCTGCTGCTGTAAAAATTTGGTTTGACTGAAGGTAATTGGGAGGTTTTATCTAATCAATTTGAACTAGGATTAAAAATCAGACTTATTCCTTTGTCTCTTGCTCCTTTTGCTTTCTGGTTACTAAAGCCATTGTGCTAGCTTTGACCACTGCTCTTTGTCGCTGGCGCTCGGAAGCTGTCTGCTGTTTCATGTTCAGCCATTTATAGACAGAGCCTACTAGGAAAACTCATTTCTTAAAACTGTGGAGCCTCTGAAGAACTTTGCCTTTTTCTTTTTTCCCTCCAGCAACAAATTGTCCCTTTAACTCTTGAAATTAAATTGCGAGTTGCTAAAGCCTGGTGGGGGAGATAGCAAAGATACTAATAACAGCAACAATAATAACAACAACAACAATAACAACAATAAGAATTATTACTATTATTAGCAGTATTATTATTAATTAAAAAAACAACATTATTAACAACAACAATAGCAACAATAAGAATTAGTAGTAGTAGTAGCAGCAGCAACAGCATTATTATTATTAATAAAAAACCTAACATTATTATTATTATTAACAACAACAACAATAATAGCAAGAATAAGTAGCAGTAGTAGTAGCAGCAGCAGCACCATTATTATCATTAATAAAAACCCCAATGTTAATATTATTAGCAACAACAATAATAGCAAGAATAAGAAGTAGTAGTAGTAGTAGTAGCATTATTATTATTATTATTATTATTATTATTATTATTATTATTAAAACAAATATTATTATTATTAACAACAAGTTTATTATTAATAAAACAAGACATATTATTATTATTAATAACAACAATAAGAATTATTATTAGCATTATTATTAGCATTATTATTATTAATAAAACCCCAACATTATTATTAGTAACAACAACAATAATAGCAACAATAAGAATTAGTAGCAGTAGTAGTAGTAGTACCAGTAGCAGCAGCATTATTATTATTATTAATAAACCCACCAACATTATTATTATTAACAACAACAATATTATTATTAATAAAACAAGAACAAGACATATTAATAATCATAGAATCATGGAATCATAAGGTTGGAAGGGACCTCAAGGATCAGCCAGTTCCAACCCCCTGCCATAGGCAGGGACACCTCCCACTAGTACAGCTCACTCAAGGCCTCATCCAACCTGGCCTTGAACACCTCCAGGGAGGGAGCAGCCACAACCTCCCTGGGCAACCTGTAATAATAATAATAACAACAACAACAACAACAACAATAAAAATAAAAAAAAAAAATATCTTTTGGTCTCACTTAGAATTTTGGAGTCTGAAATACTCAGAATCACTTTGCCAACTTTTCTTTGTTTGGTTCAGGGTTTTTTTTTGTTGCTGTTTGTTTGGTTTATTTTTTTAATCAAAATAATTCAGAACAAAGCAATATTATCAGATGACAAAATGCAGCTGAAGCTATGTAGTTTTGGGTTTTGTTTTGTTTTTTTTAACTGCTGAAGTCTGTCTGTCTGCTGTTACCACAAACAATGCCGCAGACAGAAATATTCAGAGGACATTTAATCATGCAAAACATGTTATGGCTTCTCAAAATTAAATAATTTAAAAAACAAAAAAAAAAAGGAAAAGAAAAAAGAAGAGTGATAACTTCTTAAAGTAAATAGTTGGATAACTGAGTTTCTGGTGATGATTACTTATTAGACACTTTGTCATAATAAAACCCTTTGGATTTTATTAATGACGATTTTAAATCCTATTTTTGTTGTTAGCAGCGAGCAGTGTGATGAGCAACACCACTTAACCAGAAGGAACAATTGTACTATGGTTCCAGAACAGCTGCCTGCTAAACATTTTTGTGTGTTTTCACTCCTGGATTAGGAGCCTCTGCATTGAAAAATGTTATTTACTTGTGTGATTAAAAATAGCACCCACTGAAGCAAAAGAGCCACAAAACCTAAATCCTTCCAGTGCTGCTAGGGCAAAACTTGGCCACGGGCATCAGAGCTGAACCAGGGGAAACATGAACTGACAGCACTCAGCTGCTGCCTGCTCTGAGCAGCACCCAAGCCTTGCACCCAGAGTGCACCTTGCACTTCAGCTCTCCACAACAACAAAGTAATTAGGGAGGAGAATGTAAAGGAATGCACAGGGTGATGCTTTTAAAGGAAAGCAAACCCCCCGACTCCCACCCCAGTTACAAGTCTACAGCAAGTTCTGGTAGTAGAATCATAGAATGGTAAGGTTGGAAGGGACCTCAAGGATCAGTCAGTTCCAATCCCCTGCCATAGGCAGGGACACCTCCCACTAGCACAGCTCACTCAAGGCCTCATCCAACCTGGCCTTGAACACCTCCAGGGAGGGAGCAGCCACAACCTCCCTGGGCAACCTGTGCCAGTGTCTCACCACCCTCACTGCAAACAACTTCCTCCTAACATCCACTTTCAATCTCCCCTCTGACACTTCAACCGCATTGCCCCTTGTCCTGTCATTCCAAGACCTTGTCAATAGTCCCTCCCCAGCCTTCCTGGAGCCCCCTTCAGATCCTGGAAGGCTACTCCAAGGTCTCCTGGAAGCCTTCTCTTCTCCAGGCTGCAGAACCCCAACTCTCTCAGCCTGTCTTCACAGCACAGCTACTTTTAGCAGTATACTGCTGAAAGCTTATTTCACAGAATCATATAATTTTTATGCTTGGAAAAGACCTTCAAGATCAATGAGTCCAATCATTATCTTACCCTGTCAAGCCTGGTGGTTCCAGATGCAAAAGATCTTTAAGATCATCCAGTCTGTGGATTCTCCACTCTCTGCAGAACTTCCTCTATTTAAATCTACCCTGCTCCAGCTTCAAACCACTGCCCCCCATCCTGTGCCTACAAATCCTTCTAAACAGTCCTTCCCCAGCCTCCCTGTAGGTCACCTTTGGATATTGAAATGATCCTCTGAGGTCTCCCTGACGCCTTCTCCAGGTAGATCAGCTCCAACTTTCTCAGCCTGCCCCCACAGCAGAGGTGCTCCAGCCTCCAGATCATCTTCACCAGTAGTACTGTGTTCAGTTTTGGGCTGCCCAGTTTAAGAGGGACAGGAATCTGCTGGAGAAGGTCCAGCAGAGGTTATGAGGATGCTGAGGGGACTGGAGCACTGCCTGGTGAGGAGAGGCTGAGAGGCCTGGTGCTGCTTAGTCTGGAGAAGAGAAGACTGAGAGGGGGTTGAATAAATGTTTATAACTATCTGAGAGCTGGGGGTCAGGAAAGGGGGGACAGGCTCTGCTCACTGCTGCCTGGGATAGGACAAGGAGCAATGGATGGAAGCTGCAGCACAGGAGGTTCCAGCTCAACACAAAGGGCAATTTCTTGACTGTAAGGGTCCCAGAGCACTGGCACAGGCTGCCCAAAGAGGTTGTGGAGTCTTCTTCTCTGGAGCCTTTCCAGCCCTGTCTGGATGTGTTCCTGTGTGCCCTGAGGTGGATTGTCTGCTCCTGCTCTGGCAGGGGGGTTGGACTGGATGATCTCTTTGTGTCCCTTCCAACCCCTGACATCCTGTGAGCCTGTGATGCTGTGAATCACAGCCCTCCTGGACCTGTTCCAGCAGGTCCATGTCCTTCTTGTGTTGGGGGCCTCAAAGCAAGGATCATAGAATCATAGAATCATAGAATGTTAAGGTTGGAAGGGACCTCAAGGATCATCCAGTTCCAACCCCCTGCCATAGGCAGGCACACCTCCCACTAGTACAGGTTACTCAAGGCCTCAATGCCAAGGATGAGGCCAAGGATGTTCAGGATAGCATCAATCCTTCATCAAGCACCAGCTCATGCAGCCAACTTCGCTCCAATGAACCAACCACAACTTCTCTGGCCATAGTATTTTGGTGGGAAATTACAGCACAGGTAGGGCTTGAGCACTTTTTCCTCATCTCCTATACCCAGTTAGGTTCTGTTTCAAGGGGAAGGCAGCAGGCAAGGCTCTGATGTGAACCAGAACTGTAGGAGTAACCATCTGGTGGAAGGAGCTTTCCATTGCATTTCTCCGCTAACATTTACAAACGTCCACATGAACCAGAACTACTCAAACCTGACACTTTAATATGTTTACAGAGTTGATGCATGTTATCAGCACATGTAATACTCCCAGCAGGATTTATTACAGGTTTCTTTAGCAACAACATTTTTTTCTTCATAACAGCTCAACTGGTCAGAGAGAGAGAGAGAGAGGAAAACAGCCAGTTTCTTGCCTCCCACGCAGGCTTGCCTGGCGTTATTGCATTGCTTATTCATGAAGATTGCAAACAAGTGTTTCATAACCTTGTTTCCTTTTCCTAGAATGTTCATCATTAATTTCACTTTTCCACCCCCAACTTTTTATTTTTTTTTTTCCTATGCCACTCAATAAGGAGTTGCTGGTTTTATTTCGACTTCGTCTCAACGCTGCCGAGTGAAGAATTGCCCCTCCAAAATAGAACCAAGTGGGAGCAAGGGATGTTTATTTAACATGGGAGTCAGAAGATGCTAAGTGCTTGTGTTTAGCAAATCCATGGGGTTAGATGAAGATTCCAGAAAGTTTTAGGATAACACAGGGCTGAAAATAATCAGCTGAGACCTCCTTGCCCCGAGCTCAATGGCCACAGACGTCATAAAACCTAACAGAGAGGATCTCAAAGGAAGGAAACATGAAAGAATTACATGATTTGGTGTTCTACAGAGAAAAAACCAACATAGCTTCTGTCTTGCAGTCCAAAATGAAGTCATACATTCATCTTTTCTGTTTATGTCTCATGAAGAGTTGAGCAATGAACAAGTTTCAGAGTTCCTTTATTAAAAGCAAAAGTGGAATTCTGAGCGCAGATTTTAAGCTCAAGGCTCTGGCTTTGGGAGTGAAACAGTTTGGATGGCAGCCATTGAGGGGAATCACAGGATGTTAGGGCTTGAAAGGGACCTCCAAAGATCATCAAGTCCAACCCCCTGCCAGAGTAGGATCACCTAGAGTAGGTGACACAGAAACACAGCCAAAGGAGATTCCACAGCCTCTCTGGGCAGCCTGCTCCAGGGTTCCAGAACCCTCACAGTGACAAAGTTTCTCTTTCTGTTCCTGTTGAACCTGCTCTGCTCCAGTTTGCACTCCTTACCTCTTGTCCTGTCCTTGGCCATTCCTGGGCAGAGCCTGGCTGTGTGCTCCTGGCAGTGCCCTGCACATCTTTAGCACAGCACTGAGGGCAGCCCTCAGGCTCCTCTGCTCCAAGCTCCAAGCCTCAGATCCTTCAGCCTGACCTCACAGATCATCTTCCACTGTTTGCAGCAGCTTGGGGGCTCTGTGCTGGAGTCTGTTAAGCAGTTTTTTGAGGTCCTTCTTGAACTGGGGGGCCCAGAACTGGACACAGTATTCCAGATATGGCCTCACCAAGGCAGAGTAGCTTCAGTGGTGTAAGAGTTTATCAGCAGGATTCAGTTGTGAGTGGATGTTAGTAAGAAGACATCCATGTGGCTCCTAAGGTCACATATTAGTTCCTCATCATGAGGGTGGTGGAACAGGTTCCCCAGGGAGGTCGTTGAAGCCTCATCCCTTGGAGCTATTCAAGGTGAGGCTTGAGAGGGCTCTGGGCAACGTGATCTAGTTGAGGATGTCCCTGCTTGCTTCAGAGCAGGTTGGACTGGATGACCTTCAGCAGTCCCTTCCAACTCAGACCATTTTGTGATTCTATGATTAGTTCCTAAGAGAAGCCCAAAGCCATACTGAGGAATAACTAAATACAAACCCAACTTTCCCTGGACAGATTGTAGACAAAAGTATTGCACTTTCTCTGCTGGCATCATTTATTTCTTCTACCAAGCTACAAATGCAGTATGATTAGAGAATGGCTCTTCTCTTCCATGGCTGGGTACCATGTTCCTTCCTCTGAGTAATTCACTTTGCTGCTAACCATGCTTTAAACCTCCAACTCCTTTCAGCTGTATGTCTCAGGACAATTCAGCTATTATATTACTAACTCTGACTTTAGGATGTTTCAAAGTGTAGCAAGTGGTGACTTATTATGGTTGTGAGCTCTCTTAGAGGTCAAAGTGATGTGAAAACTGCAGATATTTCCTTTTACATCTGATCTCTTGTGGCTGGGTACTCTGATAAACACCAAACTTCCCAAGCTCAATGGAGATTAGAAGCATTGGTGGAGAGTGACCAGAGCAGGGCGTCTTCAATTTGCCACCAAAGCAAGTGTAGGCTGTACCCTTTGGAGATGAAGACTCCTATTCACCTTTTTCTGAACTCACATCATTTCACAGCTCTTCAGTGAGTGGAAAAGTTCATTTCTTCCTCATCTGGACATTTGAGTCCAGATGAAACAGATTAACCAAAACAGTCTTCTCCTACATTTCCATGCTTTGCTGAGGATGCAAAAGGAGAAGCAACCCTGCCCATGGCAGGTGGGTTGGAGAAGATGATCTCTGAAGTCCCTTCCAATCTAAGCCATTCTATGATTCTATGAGAAAAGGAGGATTCTAACCAACTAAAAGACCACCAAGCATTGTGAAAGTCAGTCCATAATCCTTTCTGAAGCCTTGCATTATTGGTTGAAAAAGTTCACAGAATTACTGAGGCTGGAATAGACCTCTGAGATCATCAAGCCCAGCCTGTGACCCAACACCACCACATCCACCAGACCAGGACACTAAGTGTCACATCCAATCATTCCTCAAACACCTCCAGGGATGGTGACTCCACCACCTCTATGGAACTTGCTGGTGAAGCCTTCCACCCTGGTTCCATGTCTGACTGTCATTATCTCTGTGTCCACCAAAAAGAGCCTCTGAAGTTTGCAGGGACCTTGGACACCTCTTGTCCCAAAATAATCAGCCACAGAAATAGCAGAATTGCACCTAAGAGCTTTTTCAGGAGGTATCTTCCAACTCATACTCCCTGAGTCCTACATAACCCAACCTTGGCTTAGATTCTTAGTTCTCCGGAACCTCCTAAGCCTATGGTTGTAGTCCTAGAGTTGGAAAAACTGCTTGACACAGTCTGTACCCATGTCCTGCTTAAAAGACTTTTTTTTTACTATCACCACAGGTGTCAGAAAACGATAAAACTACCCCAAAAATAAAAGAAAATTAAGAAAGGAAAAAAGAAAAAAAAATTTTAAATGGAGGGAAAAAAGGGAAAAAAAGAAAAAAGAAAAAAAAGGGAAAAAGATAAAAGAAAAAAGGGAAAAAGATAAAATTAATAAAGAGAAAAAAGAATTAAAAGAAAAAAGGAATAAAAACAAAAAAGGAAAAAAAAATTTAAAATTGAAAAAACAAAGGGAAAAAAAGAAAAAAAAAGAAAAAATAAAAATGGAAAAAAGAAAAAAGGAAAAAAAAGGAATAAAAAGAAAAAAGGGAAAAAAGAGAAAATTAATAAAAAGAAAAAAAGAATTAAAAGAAAAAAGGAATAAAAACAAAAAAGGAAAAAAGAAAAAATTAAAAATTGAAAAAATAAAGGGAAAAAAAGAAAAAAGAAAAAAGGAAAAAAAGAATAAAAAGAAAAAAGGAATAAAAAGAAAAATGGAATAAAAAGAAAAAAGGAATAAAAAAAAGAAATAAAGAAATAAAAAGAAAAAAAAATTAAAAGAAAACAGAAAAAAGGAATAAAAAGAAAAAAGGAATAAAAAGAAAAATGGAATAAAAAGCCAAAAGGAATAAAAAACAGAAATAAAGAAATAAAAAGAAAAAAAAATTAAAAGAAAACAGAAAAAAGGAATAAAAACAAAAAAGGAAAAAAGAAAAAATTAATAAAAAGAAAAAAAGAATTAAAAGAAAAAAGGAATAAAAAGAAAAAAGAAATAAAACCAGAAAAGGAATAAAAAGAAAAAAGGAATAAAAAAAAAAGGAACAAAAACAAAAAAGGAAAAAAGAAAAAAAGGGGAAAAAAAGAAAAAAAAAGAAAAAATGAAAAAAAGAAAAAAGAAAAAAGAAACAAAAGAAAAAAAGAAAAAAAAGAATGACAAAGAGAAAAGGAAAAAAGGAAAAAAGAAGGAAAAAGAAAAAAAAAGAAAAAAGAAGAAAAATGTATTAAAGAAAAGAAAAGAAAAGTGCAGGACTTTGTCTAAAACCATTCACAAAATACTGACTAAAACCCTAATTAGAGCTGAAAATACAGTATTTAGTGACATAAAAAATTCAAAGAAGAAGTAAATATAATAGAAATGTTAATAAAATAATAATATAAATAATATCAGATAACTAAAAAATAAACAGACAATTAAATGATTAAATAACAGAGAACTAAATAATAATAATTAAACTATGCTATCAATAATAACTAAAATAATAGAAATACTCATATTTAATCCAATTCCTTCTGCCTTACACAGTTGTGTCTGTCTCTGTACAGACACATTCACATCTTGAATCAAGCTGCCATTATGGGTTTGGTGATAAGTTTGGGGCATCACATACAAGAAGCTTTATTTTCACAGGGAGATTGGAGTATTTGGACGATTTCCTAATATTATTTAACAAATCAATGAACAAATGAGTCAATTCCATCATCTCCCATCCATAAAGCTTTAGGGGTACAGAGGCCATTGTGTATTTTGAGGGGTTTCTAGCCAGATTCCATGCAGAAAATGCTTAAGTGCCAGCTGTTCTTGGCCTCCCCCACAGTAATAAATAAACAAATAGATAAATACAATCTCTGTGGCAAATTGTAACTGAGGCAACGAGGCTGGGGAGAGGCCTGGAGCACAGCCCTATGGAGAGAGGCTGAGGGAGCTGGGATTGGTTAGCCTGGAGAAGAGGAGGCTCAGGGGAGACCTTCTTGCTGTCTACAGCTACCTGAAGGGTGGTTGTAGCCAGGAGGAGGTTGCTTTTTTCTCTCAGGCAAGCAGCAGCAGAACAAGAGGACACAGTCTGAAGCTGTGCCAGGGAAAGTTTAGGCTGGAGGTGAGGAGAAAGTTGTTGCCTGAGAGAGTCATTGACTGCTGGAATGGGCTGCCCAGGGAGGTGGTGGAGTCAGCGTCCCTGGAGGTGTTCAAGGCAGGTTTGGACGTGGCACTTGGTGCCATGGTCTGGTCTTGAGGGCTGTGGTAACAGCTTGGACTTGATGAGCTTTGAGGTCTCTTCCAACCTTGCTGATACTGTGAGACTGTGAGACTGTGAATTCCCTGAAGGAAAAGTTTTTTTCCAAAACTCTAATTTTTTTGCAGGATCACAGGGTTGGAAGGGACCTCTGGAGATGCAAGCAGGAGTTAAAGATCTTGTTGCATATTTTCACTTTGAAATGGTCTTAAAATAGAGATTGAAAGGTTACTGGCAACCCTAGATGGAGAAAGTTTTGTTTCAAGTGACACAAAGTCCCTTGGTTTGTCTGGGAAAAAAAGCTTCCCATCTTTTCTCCCCCTGTTCATGAAAAAGAAAATAATTAGTTTTACACAGGTTAAAGTAAACATGAAATTAAAATGATTGCACAGGAAGCTTGGTAGGGGACCCTCTTCTCTTTCTGTCATGCTCAGATACCAGACCAGGAGGTTGCATGGACCAATGACAGGCATTGGAATGGGCTGCCCAGGGAGGTGGTGGAGTCACTATCACTAGAGGTGTTCAAAAAACAGGTGGATGTAGCACTTGGGGGCATGCTTCGGTGGGCATGGTGGTGTTGAGTTGATGGTTGGACTTGATGATCTTAGAGGTCTTTTCCAACAAAAGCAATTTTATGGTTCCATGAGTCTGTGAGTCAAAGATTTGCTGCTTTTGTGACCCAGTGACTCTATGATTCTGTGAGTCTGATTTGATGCTTTTGTGACCCAATGACTCTATGATTCTATGAGTCTGTGAGTCTGATTTGATGCTTTTGTGACCCAATGACTCTATGATTCTATGAGTCTGAGTCAATGATTTGATACTTTTGTTACCCAATGACTCTATGATTCTATATGAGTCTGAGTCAATGATTTGATGCTTTTGTGACCCAATGACTCTATGATTCTGAGTCTGTGAGTCTGATTTGATCCTTTTGTGACCCAATGACTCTATGATTCTATGAGTCTGAGCCAATGATTTGATGCTTTTGTGACCCAATGACTCTATGATTCTATGAGTCTGAGTCAATGATTTGATGCTTTTGTGACCCTATGACTCTATGACTCTATGATTTAAGAATTCTTTGACCCAATGACTCTATGATTCTATGAGTCTGTGAGTCAATGATTTGATGATTCTGTGACCCAATGACTCTATGATTCTACGAGTCTGTGAGTCTATGATTTGATGATTCTGTGACTCAATGACTTTATAATCCTAAGGACCATTCCCTTTAGGGTTGTGTAGAGCTGAAGCCTTTATGACTTCACACAACATGCATTTGTTAGGCTGAGATCTAATTCAGCCACTGAGGAGGAAAGCTTTGTTCTTTAGGCTGGGTTTTGGGAGGGGACAAGGACAGTGCTAGAGAAGCAGCAGCTTTCCTCACCTCTGTGACACCCCAGCAGTACCACTGGTGACACTCCCAGGGGGATGTCTGCATGTAGGTGCATTTGTGGAGGTGCTGAGGAACAGCAAGGAGAGCTCACACCCCCCTCTCTTCTGGGGGAACAGAAATGTCACCACCATAAGGCACATGCCAGGCTGGCAGGAGGTTTTCAATCAGAGCTTCCCAGTTGATTTTCATGGGGGTTGGTTGAGGCAGAATAAACATCTCATAAAGGCTAAAGGATTGATTCTGCTTCTAGTTACAACTTGTGTCAGGAAACAAATAACTCACAGAGCTGTGCCAGCATAACATTTGCATGTGTTCAGAATCGGGGCTAAGTGTTTATACAGGCTATTAAAAAAACCACAGCAACTGGTGGGGGAATTCTGTTCTCACTTCCCGAGAAAAGGAGCAGCAATGCAATCTGCAATTCTCTAGGAGGTGCTGGGGCAGGTTGTGAGGGTATTGCACCTTCTTTTGTCAGAGAACAGCTGCAGTTTGCCACTTGAAAGTGTGGGAGTGTTCAAGTGCCACTTGAAATTGTTTTCCCCATGCTGTACTCACTCACACTTCCCAAAATTGCCCAGTTGTGAGTGTTGTCCTGTTTGCCCATCTGCTCAGTTCTACTTGTCAGTCATAGGATCATAGAATCACAGAATCATAGAGTCATAGAATCATAGACTCACAGAATCATAGAGTTGTAGAGGCATAGAATCACTGAATCAGAGAATCAGAGTCATAGAAGCACACAAACACAGAGTCATAGAATCACAGAATCATAGAATCACAGAATCAGAATCATAGAATCATAAATCACAGAATCACAGAATCATAAAATTACAGAATCACAGAATCACAGTCATAAAATCACAGAATCGCAGAATCATAGAATCACAGAATCACAGAATCATAGAGTCATAGAATCACAGAATCATAGAGTCATAGAATCACAGAATCATAGAGTCATAGAATCACAGAATCATAGAGTCATAGAATCATAGACTCACAGAATCATAGAGTTGTAGAGGCACAGAATCACTGAATCAGAGAATCAGAGTCATAGAAGCACACAATCACAGAGTCATAGAATCACAGAATCACAGAATCACAGAATCAGAATGATAAAATCATAAATCACAGAATCACAGAATCACAGAATCAGAATCATAAAATCACAGAATCACAGAATCATAGAATCACAAAGTCATAGAATCACAGAATCATAGAATCAGAATCATAAAATCACAGAATCACAGAATCATAGACTCATAGAATCACAGAATTACAGAATCACAGAATCACAGAATCATAGAATCACAGAATCATAGAATCACAGAATCACAGAATCACAGAATCACAGAATTACAGAATCACAGAATCACAGAATCATAGAATCACAGAATCACAATCATAAAATCACAGAATCATAGAATCACAGAATCACAAAGTCACAGAATCATAGAACCAGCTTAGGTTGGAAGGGACCTTAGAGGTCATCTGCTCCAACCTCCCCACCATGGACAGGATCACCTCAGCTGGATGTCTCCTTTTTGAACTTATGCATTCTTGTTAATTTTTCATGCAGAATGTTTTTGGCATCCTTGAAGAAGTTGCCATTCAATTCAAGATGAAAAAATAAAAGTGATTTGATAACCCAAACCATCAGGGCCTCATTGCACATGCATTAATGTGTGTGGAGCTCCTTGACAATGTCCGTGGCATCCTATACTGCAGGAGGATACTTTGAGGGCTCAGTGGCTCTGTATTGCCATGGATGAGTAGCTCTATGCTGTTTGGGCAAGCTCCCCTCTCCTCTCCTTTCCTACAGGTGTGGGCACTGTTTTTGTGGAGATGGCAATTCAAAACGTGGTAGTCTTAGGTTAAAGGTTGAACTTGATGGTCTTGGAGGTCTCTCACAACTGAAACAACTCCATGATTCTATTTCTCAGAGCAGTGACTGGCATGATTGGCAGAATGAGCTTGTACACCAGATTAGGTGAGTTAAAGCTCAGAGGGCTGGAACACCTCTCCTGTGAAGACAGGCTGAAAAAGCTGGGGCTGGAGAAGAGAAGGCTCTAGGGAGACTTTATAACTACATTTCAATTACCTGAAGGCAACCTATAAGAAGGTTGGGGGAGGTCTGTTTAGAAGGGCTTGCAGTGACAGGATGAAGGGCTGTGGTCTTAAAGTGGAGCAGGGTAGATTTAGGCTGGGCATAAGGAGCTTCACAATGAGAGTGGTGAAACACCAAACAGGTTGCCCAGGGCTGTGGTTGAGGCCCCCTGGAGGCATTGAAGATCAGACTCAACGTGACCTTGAGCAGCCTGATCTAGTTGGAGGTGTCCTTGATGACAGTAGGGAGGTTGGACAAGGTGACCTTCAAGGGCCCCTTCCTACTCAATGTAACTTGTGAATCTGTGAGTTTTCTGAAGTGTCAAGTGGCAGAGGGACTCTGATTCAGCTCCATTAGCCTGCCTGATTTAATGCAGGCATGGTCCACATCCTCACTACCCATAACATGCCTGGATCCAACCCAAACACACTGGAAACAAGAACTAGCAAGTGAATGCAGGGAGCCAGAGCAGCCCCACCAGAAGTGACATGCAGCAGTGGTTTGCAGGCCCTATGCTAAGGAGCTCTTTGTATTAAAAGGTCAAGAAAGGTTAAGAAAGGTTCTCCTGCCCTTCTTCTCTGCCCTGGTGAGGCCACATCTAGAGTGTTGTGCCCAGTTCTGGGCCCCCCCCCAGTTCAAGAAGGACATAGAACTGCTTGAGAGAGTCCAGTGCAGAGCCACAAAGATGCTGAAGGGAATAGAACAGCTCTGGTAGGAGATGTGCTCCTGTGTGATCTGCTCTAAGTGATGCTGCTCTGGCAGGGGGGTTGGACTGGGTGAGCTTTGGAGGTCCCTTCCAGCCACTGACATTCTGTGAATGTTAAGCCCATCTGGCATCTGGGTGCAGCAAGCAAAGCTTTTCAGCTAGTGAACTCCACTGCCCATCCCTTCTACCACACCACATCACTCCAGGAGGATGAGGATTCAGGCTGCATCAAGAGAAGCGTGGCCAGCAGGGCAAGAGAGCTGATTCTGCCACTTTGCTCTTGTCAGACTCCACCTGGAGTACTGTGTGCAGTTCTGGAACCCTCAGCACAGGAAGGACATGGAAGTGTTGGAGCGG
>VWZE01021905.1:130-12412 GCA_013396675.1 Eubucco bourcierii | reverse complement strand
CTGCAGCCCTCTCAGCATCCTGGTGGCCTCCTCTGGACTGGCACCACCACTTCCATGTCCTTCCTGTGCTGAGGGCTCCAGAACTGCACACAGTACTCCAGGTGGGGTCTGACAAGAGCAGAACAAAGTGGCAGAATCCCCTCCCTTGCCCTGCTGCCCACGCTGCTCTTGATGCAGCCTAGGACTCAGTTTGCTCTCTGGGCTGCGTGTGCACACTTCCCCTGGCACAGCTTGAGACTGTGTCCTCTTGTTCTGGTGCTGGTTGCCTGAGAGAAGAAACCAATCTGCTCCCGGCTACAACCACCCTTCAGGTAGTTGTAGACAGCAAGAACATCTCAAACCTTCTCAGATCTTTCATGAAGAAATACATAAAAGCAAGCAGGGCAGCTGGGGGAGCTGAGCAGGAAGGCGCTGACTTGTTGGGTACTCCTTCCACTGTGGTGTCTTATGGAGTAGCTGGCATCAGTATCACAGCAGAAGGGTGGAAGTTGTACAGTTTGGTGTTTCAGGTATCCCTGAGAAACAAAAATATGCCTCTGAGCACCTGAAGCATATCTCACCAAGTTTAACAGAGCAGGAGTCTGAGGGGAGACCTCATTGCTCTCTACAACTACACAAAAGGAGGTGGCACTGAGGTGGAGGTTTGTCTCTTCTCCCCAGAATCAGGTGATAGGATGAGAGGAAATGGCCTCAAGCGGCACCAAGGGAGGCTTAGGTTGGATACCAGAGAAAATTTGCTGCAAGAGTGGTCAGGGGTTGGCACAGGCTGCCCAGGGTGGTGATGGAGGTGGTGAACATCCCTTGGGGTGTTCAAGAAGCCTGTGGACATGGCACTTCAGGACATGGTTTAATGGCCATGATGGTCTTAGGTTGACAGTTGGACTGGATGATCTTCAGGGCTTTTCCCATCCAAACAGTTCAATGATTCTATGAAATGAAGTTGTTGAGAGCCTCTTCATTCAGATACTGGGCTGGGGTTGAAGAGGGCAATGTCTGCTGCAGCTCCTCCTCTGCACAGGCAGCGAGAACCAGCACAAGCAAAGTAAACTCTTGTCAGGACCAGTTTCTAAGTACCAGGTGGGCTCAAAGCACAGGCACTCATGTGCCTGACTCCAGAGGCTGCCAGGTATTGCCCAATGGGCTACTGAGGCAGGACCAGCTGTGCCATTTGGCTGGAGACAGCAGCCATGTGTCAGAGAACGACTGGATCTGGCCTTGCACCACACAATGCTTGTGCCCAAACACAGGAGGCAGAAAGATGTGCACCCTTCTTTGGGTCTTGATCTTCCTGAAGTAGTTTTCAGGCTTCTAGATGCCAGAACCCTGCCAATTCTAGAATCAGTAGCCAGCAATACAGAGGGAGAGAGCCATCATGAGGTTCTTGGCAGTGGCAAGGATGATGAATGCCAGGTGGGATGTAAGGCAATTTATACTCTTTACATTCATGGGAGCTTCAGGAGGCCAGGCAGAAGAGATGCTCATGCTCTGGAAATGCAGACTAGGTGGTCTGATCAAGGAATAGGAATGCTAGTGAGGAGTGCTTCTGAGCTAGTGGGCCTGGGTAGCTGGGAGCAGCTGGAGCTGTTGTGCACAGAACTCCCCTAAGTGACTGCATTCACCTTAAAATAATAATAAGAAGCAGCAGCAGCAAGAATGCACCTTTCAGAACCAGTGCAAACATCTCTTCATTTGGCATATTAATCCCCTTGGCAGACTTGGCATCATTTGACACACAATGTGAAAAGGAGGCAGAGAAGTTGTCAGCTGAGAGCACCCAGCAGCAGAGATCCTGTTATAAGGCCCTCAGAGCACTTACCTGCAAAGCTTGCTGCATTGCAGGTGGTCAGACCTCCTGCAGAAACAAACCTTCCACTTGATCATTTGGTAGGGCTCTGCTGAGTTTTGCAGGACATTTGACCCAAATTGATAATCTGACCATAGAATCAGAGAATCACAGTGTCAGGAGCTGGGAACAACCTCCAAAGCTCATCCAGTCCACCCCATGGCCCCAGCCAGAGGAGGATCACCCAGAGCAGATCACACAGGAACACATCCAGGCAGCTCTTGAATATCTCCAGAGAGGGAGACTGCACAGCTCCCCTGGGCAGCCTGTGCCAGGCTTCTGTCACCCTCACAGGGAAAAAAATCCTCCTCATGTTTCCATGAAACTTCCTATGCTTCAGCTTCCAACATTGCCCCTTGTGCTGTCAGTGGGCATCACCCAGCAGAGCCTGGCTCCAGCCTCCTGGCATTCACCTGCACATCTTTATAACCATTGCTGTGGTCACCTCTCAGGCTCCTCTTCTCCCAGCAGCACAGCCCCAGCTCCCTCAGGCTCTCCTCCTACCAGAGCTGTTCCCTTCAGCATCTTTGTGGCTCTATGCTGACACTCCTCCAACAGTTCTATGTCTCTCTTGAACTGGGGGGCCCAGAACTGAACTCCCTTGACTGCAGGCATTGGAAGTGTAAAAGCCAGCAGCTGAGCTAGGGCATTACATGGCATTTCCCAGGCCATCTCATCCTTAGGCAGAAGTTTCAGGTAGTTCAGATGGACTGAGACCTGGAAGAGTCTTTTTGTCTCCGATGGCTCTCAGGTCTGGTGTCTCCAAGTCCAACAGACATCCCCATCTCTGCCCACAGCAGAACCATATTGACTCTCAAGGGGCCTGGACAGCTGGATCAGCCATGGATGTCCAAATCTGCAATGTCTGCAACCACAGGAGATCAATCCCAACATGGGACCCCAAGTGCAGACACCTTCATCTTTAAAACTAGATAAAAACCTTCCAGAGACAAAATGCAGTTCAAAGGGAGCTGAACCTCCAGAACCCTTAACTCCTGCTCTGAGGCCATGCTTGAATGTTCAAGGGCAGCAGATCTTTAACTCCAAACCGATTCAGAGGGACTTCTGGGTTACCATTTCACTTCAAATCTATGCTGGTGTGGGTCATTGTCACTTGTCTAACAATGTCACGAGCACCAGGAGGACAAGTTCTCAAGATTTGCTATTTCAGTGTCAGTTACACCACAGACACGTGCAATTTGAGTGTGAAACTGCTGGTTGGGGATAGAAGCACTTTACAACCACTTGTATCTGTAGGAGAAGCACTTTACAACCACAAGGATCTGTTGGAGAGGGTCCAGAGGAAGTTGTGAAGATGCTCAGAGGGTTGGAGCAGCTGTCCTATGAGGACAGGCTGAGAGAGTTGGGACTGCTCAGCCTGGAGAGGAGAAGGCTCCAAGGAGATCTTAGAGCAGCCTTCCAGTACCTGAAGAACAGGAAAACTGAGGAGGGATTTTTAATAAGGACTTGTGGCACCAGGGCAAGGGACAATGGCTTGGAATGACAGCAGGAGAAATTTAAACTGGACATTAGGGAGAAGTTCTTTGCTATGAGGGTGTTGAGACACTGGAACAGGTTGCTCAGAGAAGTTGTAGATGCCTCATCCTTGGATGTGTTTAAGACCAGGCTAGACGAGGCTTTGAGCAACCTGGGCTAGTGGGAAGTGTCCCTGCCCATGGCCTGGAGGTTGGAACTGGATGATCTTTAAGGTCCCTTCTAACTGAAGCCATTCTATGATCTTTAAAGTCCTTTCCAACTCAAACCATTCTAGCATTCTATAATCCTTAAGGTCTCTTCCAACTGAAGCCATCCTACCATTCTATGATCTTTAAAACCCCCTTCAACTCAAGCCATTTGATGATCTTTAAGGACCCTTCCAACTGAAGCCATTCTACCATTCTAGCATCTTTAAGTCCATTCTAACTCAAGCCATTTTATGATCTTTAAAGTCATAGAATCATAGAATGGTAAGGTTAGAAGGGACCACAAGGATAACCCAGTTCCAAACCCCTGCCATAGGCAGGGACACCTCCCACTAGCACAGCTCACTCAAGGCCTCCTCCAACCTGGCCTTGAACACCTCCAGGCAGGGAGCAGCCACAACCTCCCTGGGCAACCTGTGCCAGTGTCTCACCACCCTCACTGCAAACAACTTCCTCCTAACATCCACTTTCAATCTCCCCTCTGACACTTCAAACCCATTCCCCTTGTCCTGGCATTCCCAGACCTTGTCAATAGTCCCTCCCCAGCCTTCCTGGAGTCCCCTTCAGATCCTGGAAGGCCACTCCAAGGTCTCCTGGAAGCCTTCTCTTCTGCAGGCTGCAGGGCCCCAACTCTCTCAGCCTGTCCTCACAGCACAGCTGCTGCAGCCCTCTGAGCATCCTCGTGGCCTCCTCTGGACTGGCTCCAACACTTCCATGCCCTTCCTGTGCTGGGGGCTCCAGAACTGTCCAACTCAAGCTATTCTACCATTCTATAATCCTTAAGGTCCCTTCCAACTGAAACCATTCTTTGATTTTTAAAGTCTTTTCCAACTCAAGCCATCCTATCATTCTCTGATCTTTAAAGTCCCTTCCAACTGAAGCCATTCTACCATTCTATGAATGCACACCCTCAGGTCAGTGGGAGGGGGGGTCAGAGTAGGAGCCACAGTGTGAGAGAGATGAGAGCAAAGCATAAAAAGAGAGCTTGCAGTCACAAAGGTGATTGCCCTTTGCTGGCTCACAGCCACCCTGGCTGCGGGAATACGCTGTTTAAGGTCACGGTGTCTCCAAGTTCCACACAAGACAGCAGCTGAAACATTCCTCCCAGATGCTAGTGTGAAGGGGAAAAAAAAAAAAAAAGGGGAAATTAATGTNAAAAAAAAAAAAAAAAAGTGGAATGTATGCTGCAGTTCAGAGAAGACAGCAGCAGTGAATAACTTGGCTTGCTGTGGCTTCTGCTTTCTGAAAAGAGGAGCATTCCATCAAGTCGCTCCGTTTTCATATCAAGCAACGTTCCATCCTCACATCCTCTCCCAGGCACTAATTCATTAGTGCTCTTTCATTTCCTCTGAGATAAAGAATAAACAAACTGAGGAAGTGATCATATTGCTGGAGAAATTCAGACCACAGGTCTAGGTTTTAAAACCCCAAAAAGGTGCTGCTGATTTTCCCTTTTTATCCGCCAGTGATTTCATTTGATTGCTGAAGTGCCCTGGACAAGTGGTTAAGACACAGCAAGAGAAAATTCTCTGCAACCAAAAGGATATTTTCTGGAGGTTCTCCCTTTTCTCTGTATCCTGCACAAATACATCTTGGGTAAAATCAACAAGTCTCCTACCATCTGTTTGCTTACACTGATGCCTCATCCAGCAGATATGCTACATTGAAACCTTATGAGACATAAAAATCCAATTTGGTTCAGAAGGCAACAATGTGGAGTTTGTTTTAAGGAAACTGAAGTTTATTTGATTTCTGAAAACTCCTATGAAGCAAGGAGTGCTCAAATCACAAAGAAAATATTGGCTCACCACCCTATATTAAAAAGATGGCATTTTTATTTGCCTTTATCCACAATTATTTCATTCTACCTCTCTCTTTTTTTTTTTTTTTTTTTAAGAATCAGATTAATGAGAATAATACAACTTGATGTAAGAAAAAAAAAAAATCTCTTCTGGCTGGTGCTGTCTTAAGGTGAAATCACAGAATCATTTGGGTTGGAAGAGACCTCAAAGCTCAGCCAGTTTCAACTCCCTGCCATAGGCAGGGACATCTCCCACTAGAACAGGTCTCTCAAGGCCTCATCCAACCTGGCCTTGAACACCTCCAGGGAGGTTGTGGAGCACAGAAGCACAGAATGGGATCAAAGATCAAAGCTCACATTCTGTGCTTCTGTGCTCCACAGCCTCCCCGGGCAACCTGTGCCAATGTCTCGCCACCCTCACTGCAAACAACTTCTTCCTCATCTCCACTCTCAATCTCCCCTCTCCTAGCTCAAAGCCATTGTCCCTCATCCTGTCACTCCCAGCTCAAAATCATTGTCCCTCATCCTGTCACTCCCAGTTCAAAGCCATTGTCCCTCATCCTGTTGCTTCCAGCCCTTGTGCAAAGTCCTTCCCCAGCTCTCCTGCAACCCCCTTCAGGTACTGGCAGGCTGCTCGAAGATCTCCCTGCAGCCTTCTCTTCTCCAGGCTGAACAGCCCCAACTCTCTCAGCCTGTCCCAACCTTCTGATCAACTTTGTGGCATCCTTTGAACCTGCTCCAACAGTTCCATGCCCTTCTTGTGTTATGGGGCACCCAAAGTGGATGCATTACTCCAAGTGGAGCAAGATGACACATGGTTGGGACAGCAGCAGCTGGACCAGTTGCACTTGCAGGCTCTACAGGGCAAGATGTGCAGCCACAAGCGATGCCTGGTGGCCAAAACTTTAGGATGCACTTAATGGTTGCTATCTCAGGCACAGTAATTTATGGTCAACCCCTAGCATGCTCTTAGAGAGATGTCTGACCTCTTCATTGAAGCATTCACTTGACTGGGTCTATACTGCCTCTCTGAGACTGTTGCAATGACCTAACAACCCAAGGCTTTCTGAAGTTTGTCTTGCAGATGAAACTCAACTGGTGGTCGTTTCCAACCACTATTCCATGAGTCTTGCTGCTCCTGCTGCTGTGTCACCTTTGAGTCTTGCTGCTCCTGCTGCTGTGTCACCTTTGAGTCTTGCTGCTCCTGCTGCTGTGTCACCTTTGAGTCTTGCTGCTCCTGCTGCTGTCTTACCTTTGAGTCTTGCTGCTCCTGTGCTGTCTTAACTTTGAGTCTTGCTGCTCCTGCTGCTGTCTTAAATTTGCAGTCTTGCTGCTCCTGATGCTGTGTCACCTTTGAGTCTTGCTGCTCCTGATGCTGTGTCACCTTTGAGTCTTGCTGCTCCTGATGCTGTCTTACCTTTGCAGTCTTGCTGCTCCTGCTGCTGTGTCTTACCTTTGCAGTCTTGCTGCTCCTGCTGCTGTGTCTTACCTTTGAGTCTTGCTGCTCCTGATGCTGTCTTACCTTTGCAGTCTTGCTGCTCTTGCTACTGTCTTACCTTTGAGTCTTGCTGCTCCTGCTGTTGCTATTTTATTAAATTCTGTCCCCAGAGAGTTTTATGAATGGTGGCAACACAACACACTTTGCAACAATCATATTTATTCTCTTTTTTTTTAAATTATTTTCCTGCATCTGTGAAAAACTTCGTGTCCCTTCTCCCTGGTCTTTCAGCCTCCTTTTCACCTGGCCAACTTTGAACACCTCTTTGTGTCCCTTCTCCCTGATCTTCAGCCTGGAGAAGAGAAGGCTTCCAGGAGACCTTAGAGTAGCTTTCCAGGATCTGAAGGGGGCTACAGGAAGACTGGGGAGGGATTATTTACAAGGTCTTGCAATGACAGGACAAGGGGCAATGGGTTTAAAGTGTCAGAGGGGAGACTGAAACTGGATGTTAGGAGGAAGTTGTTTGCAGTGAGGGTGGTGAGACACTGGCACAGGTTGCCCAGGGAGGTTGTGGCTGCTCCCTGCCTGGAGGTGTTCAAGGCCAGGTTGGAGGAGGCCTTGAGTGAGCTGTGCTAGTGGGAGGTGTCCCTGCCTATGGCAGGGGGTTGGAACTGGATGATCCTTGAGGTCCCTTCCAACCTTCCCATTCTGTGATTCTATAATTCTATGATCTTTTGGCCTCCTTTTTGCTTGGCTTCCCTTTGAACACCTCTTTCTGATTTTTCTGTGAGGACACCTTTGCAATAATCTTTTCTTTTTCCATGTGGAGTGTTACCTATGAGCATTGGTATGGGAAGTATTACCTAGTAAACAGCAGATTTAAGCTGGAAAAAAATACTTTAGAGATTAATGGACATGCTTTGAGCTTCTCCTTTTCTAGGACACTGGTTTGATTCTTACTGAAATCAAAGCAACCTGCTCTCCTTTCTATCAGGATACAGTTTAGCAGCCCTTTAGATAATTATTCAATAATCTCAAGGCTGAAATATTTTATGTTAAAGGGAAAAGGAGGAAAAGAAGAAGAAAAAAAAAAAAAAAAGCAGAGAAATTTTCATCTGTGTTGGGTTTCCTGCTGAGACAGAAAGGAAGAGGACTGCACACCCTGAGCACTGCAGGAGTCTTGCTCCCAGATATAATGGCAGTGATTTAAAATGCATGGATGTTAACTAAACTTTAAAAAGTTAATAAATTAGAGTGGTGCCAGTAGCCTTATAGAATTCACCCAGCTCTGCTGCTCTCCTCAGAGTTAAGGAAGAGAACTTAGGGGGTTAACCTTTTCTAAAATGGAGGAAAGAAAAATGGGTTTGCTCTCTGGGGCACCATGAAAGCACAGAGGTGATGGTGAGAAATCTGTTATTGTTTATTTTCTCTGCTACCAAACAGCCTAAAACCATAGGAAAACCTTAAAAAAAAAACAACCAAAAACAAAAGGGCAAAGAATTCCAACCTTGAATTGGTTAACAGCTGAGAAGTTCAAGGCATTCTTTGCAAAGTTAGCAAGTCAAGAGTCAGGCTTTTGCCCACTGCAGGCAGAGATGTGTCTGCTCCCTGTACAAGAACCTCTATTCAGGAATGTGTCCTTAATTTTAATCAGGTATTTAAGCCTAATTGAAGTCAAAGGATCTGCACCACATGCAGTGAAGGTAACCATATGCTGATGTGCTTTTTTTTTTTTGAATGGGGAGGAATTTAAGCACAGGCTCAGGTGGTAATGGTTCAGAGTTGGTTGCTTGGTTGTTTTGTTTCAGTTGGGTCTGGGTATGCAGAAAGTAGCATAAAAAGGAGCAACAAGCACCCAAGCTTCTTAACTTGGTGCTCAGCAGAGGGGAGGGGAAAAAATGGGCTTTTCCCTGCAATTTCTGACAGCTTTTGTTATTTTCCTTCTCCCTCTTGCTCCTTGCTCACCAACCACAGGCCTCATTTGCTGTGGATAATTCCCAAAGGGAACATTCCTGGCTGGAGGAACTTACCCAGCTCTTACCCTTAATTTCCAGCACCCCTTGCAGAAAGCACAGCAAACCCTTTGGCCACAAGCCAGTGCTGGGAGCCTCTTTTCCAATAATCTAATCTCCTCAGCCAGTAAATAGAAATCAGGCAGCTCAGAGAGCTTCCTTCTCAGCTTGTCTGCCCCTGAAATCTAAACAGGCAGAGGCTGTGTGAGTGGCTGCACTAAATTGTTACCACACTTGCACCCATGACTCAGTAGTTGTGCTGTTAACAGTCTGATGTATGTGAGAGGATCAAGGTTTCATCTGGTGCCAGGAACAGACTCACAGATGAGGGCTTGCATCTGCAAAGCAGCCAGAAACTTCAGCCACAGCTGAGAATGCTCTGGAAGCAGCCAGGAGCTCAGGTAGCATTTCTTGGTAGATGAAGAAATTGAAGATTAAAGATCACAGAATCAGTCAGGGTTGGAAGGGACCACAAGGATCAGGCAGTTCCAACCCCCCTGCCATGGACAGGGACACCTCACACTAGATCAGGCTGGCCACAGCCTCATCCAGCCTGGCCTTAAACACCTCCAGGGATGAGGCTTCCACCACCTTCCTGGGCAACCTATTACAGGCTCTCACCACCCTCATACTGAAGAACTTCTTCCTAACATCCAGTCTGAGTCTACCCATTTCTAGCTTTGTTCCATTCCCCCCAGTCCTATCAGTACCTGACAGCCTAAAAAGTCCCTCCCCAGCTTCCTTGTAGCCTCCTTAACATAATGAAAAGCCACAATGAGGTCACCTGGGAGCCTTCTCCTCTCCAGACTGAACAGCTCCAACTCCCTCAGTCTCTCCTCACAGCAGAGTAGCTCCAGCCCTCTGCTCATCCTTGTGGCCCTTCTCTGGACACCTTCCAGCACCTCCACATCCCTCTTGTAGCAGGGGCTCCAAAACTGGATGGAGTACTCCAGGTGATGTCTCAGCAGTGTGTGGCAGAGGGGTAGGATGAGTTTCCTCACCCTGCTGCCCACACTGCTCTTGCTGCAGCCCAGGCTCTGGTTGCTCTCTGGGTTGCCAGAGCACACTGCTGGCTCATGTTGAGCTTCTTGTCCACCAGCACCTCCTGACAAGGCCAAACCTTTTGACTCTAGACATGAAGCAGCAATCCTTGATCCTTTGAGTCAAATCCATGATTTTTGGCTGCTAAATAAACAGCTGCATTGCCAGACCTCTGACCAGCTGCTTATTCCACAGGTGCTCTGAAGTTCAGGTTCTGAAGCAGGGACTTGGTTGCTGCACTGGAGATGCTGGATTTGAAAATGTGGATGCTACCACTTTGGACATTTCAGTGTTAGCAGAGGATCACAAGCAGGGAATTTTACCAGCCCTTGAATCCAAGAACCCCTTAGCTTTCTCCAAAAAGCACAGAACGCAGTGGTGCCATTAGAGGGGTTTCAAATATGGGGAAGGAATCAGAGGATCAGAGTTGTCTCAGTTGGAAAAGACCTCAAAGATGATCTGGGCTAATGCTTCACCCAACACCACCATGCCCTTTAAACCATGCCCCAAAGTGCCATCCATATCTACACATCTTTTGAACACCTCCAGGGATGAGGACTCCACCACCTCCCTGGGCAGCCTGTGCCAATCCCTGACCACTCTTGCAGCAAAGGCATTTTTCCTTATATGCAACCTAAACCTCTGCTGGTGCAAGCTGAGGCTGTTTCCACTCTCTCTGTCACTCTGGTGAAGTGATCAGTCCCCACCTCACTCCAATCTCCTTTCAGTTGTGGAGAGTGAAGTCTCCCACCAGCCTCCAGGTAGAACAACCTCAGTTGCTTTTATTTTCTTCCGCTCTGTTGTTTTCTTTTTCATCTACACTGCACTCTGTACATATTTGCTTCAGGGAGGTGACACCATCAAAAGCATTTTTCCTCATTTCTAACATTATGCAGACCTCTGGAGGCCTGCAGGTGACAGGTTGATAACTGGGTCCAGCAGTCTACAGCAGGACAGGATTCTCTCTACAATTACCTGAAGGAGGTTGNTGCTGAGAGGGCTGCAGCAGCTCTGCTGTGAGGACAGGCTGAGAGAGTTGGGGCTCTGCAGACTGCAGAAGAGAAGGCTTCCAGGAGACCTTAGAGTGGCCTTCCAGGATCTGAATGGGGCTTCAGGAAGGCTGGGGAGGGACTATTGACAAGGTCTGGGAATGCCAGGACAAGGGGAATGGGTTTGAAGTGTCAGAGGGGAGATTGAAAGTGGATGTTAGGAGGAAGTTGTTTGCAGTGAGGGTGGTGAGACACTGGCACAGGTTGCCCAGAGAGGTTGTGGCTGCTCCCTCCCTGGAGGGGTTCAAGGCCAGGTTGGATGAGGCCTTGAGTGAGCTGTGCTAGTGGGAGGTGTCTCTGCCTATGGCAGGGGGTTGGAACTGGCTGATCCTTGTGGTCCCTTCCAAGCTTACCATTCTATGATTCTACGATTCCCCTTCCCATCCCTGATCCTGTGATGATTATCAGTGAAATACTTCAGCAAAAGTAGATTTTGGAAGCCCATTTGCTCAGATGTGCAAAGCTTCTTCCAAGCATTCTATGATTCTATGAAATGTTTTCAAGCTGTGCCAAGGGAAGTTCAGGTTGGATCTTAGGAAATATTCCTTCACTGAAAGGGTTCTCAAGGATTGGAATGGTCTGCCCAGGGCAGTGGTGCAGTCACCATCCCTGGGGATGTTCAGCCTACAGACCTGGTGCTTAGGGACACAGTTTAGTGTCAACCCTTCAGTGTTGAGTTGGGGGTTGGACTGGATAATCTTTGAGGTCTCTTCCAACCAGATGTGTGCTGTGATTCTGTGACCCCCTGTACCTGCAATCTCACTTGCTGGCACCATGGGCATGTCCTTATGGGGAGCTGCCACCTCTCGATGAGAGCAAACCGCTTGGACTCGCCTCACACAACCCCACGGGGTCACAGATACAGTTAAGTTTTCATACCAGGGCAAAGTTCAACCTTCTCTTCCACGTATTGCTTGCTGGCATCTGCTTCTCTCATTTGTTTTTTTGTCACAAGCCTTGCTGCAGCAGCCTGGCACTGGCAGTGGTGTTGCTGTGGTCATCTCACATCCGTGCCACTAGCCACCAGCTGAGCTGCCAAACATTCACCCTGATGAATGCTTTAAAAATAGCTGTTCTGATTTCTTGGGTTTTCTAATATCTAGGGGATGTTTGGTTTTCACTGAAGCCTAACTAATTGTTGGTTGACTTATGCTGGACAGTTTTGTTTGCAGTGATGCGTTCTGCTTCTCTCAGAGCAATGAAGGATCCAGAGAGCAAGTCAGAGAGTCATAGAATCACAGAGTCATGGAATCATAGAATCATGGAATCATAGAATCATGGAATCATACAATCATGGAATCATAGAATCATAGAATCATAGAATCACAGAACCATAGAATCATAGACTCACAGAATCACAGAACCATAGAATCATAGACTCACAGAATCACAGAA
>VWZE01021904.1:242270-390136 GCA_013396675.1 Eubucco bourcierii | reverse complement strand
CCAACCTTACCATTCTATGATTCTATGATTCTGCCTTTCCTGGGGCCCATTAAAAAGGGGAACAGGANAAATGCAGTGTGGGGTGGGACAGGGGCAGATGGGGTAGAAAAGGGGAGGTGGTCCTGCAAGGGGGAAGATGGAGAGGGAAAGGAGATGAAAAGAGGAAGATGGGGGAAAAGAAAGAGGAGAGGAGGAAGATGGGGGAAAGAGGAGATGAAGGAGGCAGATGAGAGAGAAGTGGGATTAAAAAAAAAAAAAGGACTGTTAAAAAAAAAAAGGGGATCCTGCTCTGGCAGGGCGTTGGACTAGATGATCTTTTGAGGTCCCTTTCAGCCCCTAACATTCTGCTGTCCTGTGATGTTGTGATTATTGCCCTCCAGTGACTGCTAAGGTAGCTTTTCTCTCTGTTCTGCAGGGCAATTTGAGGCCAAAATTCTTGATGGCAGCCTCTGGAACTGTAAGTTATATCCATGTTGCAGATCCACATGGCAGAAGTCCGAAGTGTCTCAGACACAACTTCCGTAAGACACTGACCTTCCACAAGGTCGTGAAGCAGCACTGCCTCAGCAGTACAGGGGAAAGCCAAACTGCTAGTGTCTTCCCAGCTTGGGGTAGTGAGCAGGAAGTCAGGCTATTATTGGACTATCCAATACACTCACCCCCTTAGAGATGGTTGGGACCGTTGGCAGCCAGTTGCCATTCCATTTACAATGTTTTCATTGCTTTCACATCTTTGAATTACTTTGCCCTCTTCATCCTCTTTCCCTTCTCTTAGACTACACAACATTACATATGTGTTTGTATAGCACCAACCCTACTACTACTAGTAGGTAAGTCTTACTACTAGTAGTAAGACTACTACTCCTGTGTCCCAGTTGTTCCTTCTGAAAGGCAGACAAGATGACATCTTGGGACACTGGAAATATCCTGGATGTTAAGACAGGTGTTGCCTTATTTCTCACACAAAAAAACTACACACACAAACATGAAGTGGTCATGCAGAGCATAAGTAAGAAACATTATCAAATACATAGTCAGTGAATTGCCCTTTTGCTTACATCTTGTTGTAGTAAGAATATCTGTCATTCTCTTAGTGGTTTGCTGCTTGGAGGGTGATTTTAATTGAAACGTAAAATGTCAAACATTAGTAAGAAGGAGGATAACCCTGTGGGGAGTGAGGATGAATCAAATTTATTAGTCACTGAGCAGCAGGCTGGTAGCCCTTCACTTGGAGAAATTTAAAAGGCAGTTAATGTGAAATACAGAATCAGCCTAATCCCGTCCCCATTCTAACTGATCTTCTGAAAACCTGTACCACAACTTTCCACCAATTCCAGAAACTAAAGACAAATCTGCTACAGAGATGAAAACAGCCTGATTTTTGTGTGTGTGCAAGGATGCATAAAAAGTAAGTTATGAGCTGTAAAAGAAAATGTCTCTCTTAGGGGCATTCACCCTGTTATCAAGAAATGGCTGCCTTTGCACGATATACAGCCTGTAACACAACTGGGAGAGCCACTGCCATTTGGTAGCAAGGATGAAAACCAAATCTTCTGCTTTTCAAGGAACTCTTTCCAAGAGCAGAATTTGCCACTCCAGACTAGTCAGGGGCAAGGATAACTAGAGAGTCTTCAACAGACATAAAGGAGGACAGAGCAGCTCCATTTGTCCTCCAACTGGCATGATATTTCCTGCATTTGCACTTATGCTTTCACTGGATCATTCTGTCTATCTTAACACCCACAAATAGCGTATTTCTTATTTGGTAATGATCCCTTTAAAAAAAATTATTTATATATGTGTATATATATATACTGTACTTCTGACTTTCTTAGCATCGAGTTAACAAACATTCACTTTTTGTTTTCTTCTATTCTCAAGTCTCAAATTTCATGGATTCAAGGAAGAGTAGAACATCCCAACTATCCCAAAGCTGTATTGCCTTGTGATTTATTCCCCATACAGGTGACTCGAGAAGCTTCTGGGAATATTCAGAGTCGTTTAGCTTAGGCAAGCAACTAAAGGCACATAGTGACACAGAGATAATCACACCTTGCAAAAGAGGGAGTGTGGGAGGGTGTCTCAAGCTGGATTTTCAGCTCCTTTACAAATAGATGGTGGTGTTCCATGCACCTCCGTGCAAGCAGAAGCTGCCAATTCTGGTTGATAACCATGCCTCTGGGCTTATTTACAGTCCCTGCACACGGTTTAGTCATGCAGCAGGGTACAAACACTCCCTGGTCATCCACAGCCCACACACTTGGGCTGCGCCCTTTTATTGGGCTGGTTGTGTTGGCCTTCGTGCTAGGGCTAGGCTGCCATGCACAAAGTGGGTAAGTCCCATCCTTGAGTGGGCATCAACTGCTACAGGAGAAATCAAGGCAGTTGTTTGAACAGAAAAGTTAATTTTCTGACAGTTTTCACACCATAGCTTCATAATGCAGTGGTTTACTTTTTTTTATTAACGCCACAATATTTGTTTTAAATTTATGATAGTGTGTGAATTCTAGTAAAGATTTTGAACAGCTTTTAGCTAAGAGTCCTTAAAATTAAACTGTTTCTTTCAACTTGAAATCTAATTCTATATGGCAGAAAAGACAGGCAGCATTTGGGAGGTGGTGGGAGAAAAAGAATAGAGCAACAATATAGAGCTTACAAATTACAACCAAGTGGAGCTGTCAATAAGATCTTGCTCACCATATTGTCACAGAATTTTCCTTCTGTGTCACGTTGGTCATTACTGTAACACTACATGAGAAATCACTCCATCTGTTAAAAAAGAAAAGAAAAGCAGCTGCTATACTCTTGCAAAGATGGAATTAACAAACACCAAGTAACTGTATTGCTTTCAACTTTTGCAGTCACAATTTTAGTTCCATTTTATTTGTGCCTCTGAGTAGTTCTACTGCCATAGTATTAAGGCCCTCAAAAAGCTCATTAACCAACACAAAAGATGCTACCTACAGAAACTACAGCAATCACAAAATTCCTGTTTTCATTCCTGTGCTGATGGTTTGGGCTTTGGGGTTTCTTTGGTGGTGGGGGAGGAGGTATTAACATTCTGGGGAGAGAAGAACTAATGCAGTCATTGCAGCAGAACAGAAAAAAACCTTCATAGAGATTCAAGATTATTTTGCTGACTTAGCTTGGCAGTTGAACCAGGTGAGTCCCATTACATCCAGACACAGAAAATAAAAACATTTGAATGTGTGAAGCAGAGGAGCCTGGAGCAAGAGCAGCAGGCTGGCAAACGGAGGCACTCAGGCTCAGGAGGAAGCCTGGGCTAAGATTTTATGACTTACCATTAACACTGAACAACACATGGAGCCCCTGGGAACTGTTTTCTTCAGAATCACAGCTAGGCTGTGTGTAACCAAGAAAAAGGGCTGGGTGGGATTGCACATGTGCACCATACTATTCTATACCTAAATTAAGCTGGAGGGCAGCCCATAGCTCCTTCAATTCAGGGGACATCAAGCCAAACTCAGGGAGAGCCCAAATGAAACACCTCATGGAGACTAAATCCTAAAACAGTCACTTTTTTTCTGTAAAGGTGAGATCACTAAACACCACTTACTAAAAAGAGCCAGTAGCAAAGCCAGAGCTGATAACCCATGTATTTAGATAGTTATAGGAGAGCAAAGATTGGCTTGAGCGTGATCCGGTGAGACTGTACTGGGTCAGTGTGCTGCAGATAGATGAAGATGGCTGTTAATATCCCAGGCAAGCTCCAGTCCACTCAGGGGACACCTTGTTCTCTATTCTCTGTGTTTGTGTATCCCTCCTTGCTCTACCATCCAGCCCCCTCAGGCTTAGCACTTACACATCCTACTGATTGCTGCCTTCATGATGGTAGGATCCTGCATCAGCTCAAGCCATGACTAGCTGTGGTCAAGGGCCATGGAGCCACGGGAGGGTGTTTGGACATGTATCACCATATTTACATGACTCTTCTTACATGCTTCATCAACCATCTGCTGTTGGCCAGGGCTGGAGACAGGAGCTTCGTTGGAGGCATGATGTTACAGTGAGCATAGCTGCTGTCATGCAACAGCGGTTTGTTTTTTTCCAGCAGTTCAAACTGTTTTATTCCTGGCAGGTTGCTTCAACAAGCTTTGTAGCTGCATCTAGGCTGGAAGAGAAAATACAAGAGGCAAATGCAGTTCCAGCTGTTTGAACAGAAGTCCTGTGAACTAAGAGGTTTCACTCCAGGGGGGCATTCCTGATCCATTTGCTATCCTGTAGGACTCTTCAGTTCACTGGGGGGTGATTTGCAGCTATTCTGTGGCAGAAGGAAGATGCCAGTAGGCTGTATCATTCCAACGATCTGCAAGATGGTACTCTAATTTTCTGGAAAGAATGTATTTTGTTATAAGTGTGTGAGTTCTATCTGCTCATCTGGTCTGTTAATTCATCCAAAGACTGCCATTCAAATAGGCTCAATGGCTACTCTAGCTAGTAAGATACCTCAAAACAATCATTAGAGGTACTCCATTAAATTGGATACTACTTACATTACAACAAGACAAAGACACAAGTGAGATCAGGTTTCATTTTCTAGCACAAGTAAGTAATAACAATCTAGTTCCAAGGAAATTTTATGGAGAAGACAAGTAGTGAGGGAAGGGAAATTGAGGCACTTTGAAGTGGGTATCAGGAGGGTAGCAAAACAAGGAATAGAGTTAGATATTTTAAGTCCCACTGATATGTTATAAACAGGACCTTCACGTTTACATCAATGTAAGGTATTCAAATAAATTGTTCTGCTAGTGAAAGTGATCGAAAAAACACAAACACATCAGTGCCCACTGAAGCTCATCAGGAATATTTTTAGAGATGGAATAAAAAGTCATCAGAGAAGTAAGATTTTTGTCATAAGAAACCATTGGTTTCCCAAAGAAACAAAAAAGCAAAACAAGGTAAAGAAAATAAGGCAACCTTTCATGGGAAAGTTTTGGCCAACCCAGGGTGAAACTTCTGGCCATGTCTAGAGAAAGCCCTAAGGGGCTAAAGCCCACTCTGAAATGATTCCGAGCACAGCCTGGCTCAAGGTCTCCCTTGTTTTGGGGCACCTCATCATGGTGGGTCAAGCTCTTCTGATTTTCACTGCACCTTTTTGCAAGCAAATGCAGCTGTGCTGATGCAGCAAATCAGGAGGGGTTGGAACTAAATGACCTTTGAGGTCCCTTGCAACCTAAACCATTCTATGTTTCCTGTCCCTGTTCTGGACAGGACAGTAAGAAAATTTACACAGGGCCTCCAAACAAAGAGTTCCCCCACAGACTTATCCACTGGGCTCTGGAGACTCAAAATCAGCAGTCAGGCGTCCTGTTTATCTCAGTTACCTACATCTTAGCATACATCATGGCTTTTAAACATGACAAAAATATGCCACAAGGGCTGCCCCACTTCCCAGCCCTATTGGTGGCCAGAGGCAGGCCACAGGGTTTGAATCCCTGCAGGCATTTTAAATACCACAAGGTCTGTGGTTACCATTCGTGTGGCTCTGGTTCAAGCTATCCTCTGTTTTGACAAGAAAGGAAACTGTCATATTGAGGGAATACGACACGAAGGCATTCAATGCGCCTGCCAGTCAGCCACCATGCCATTTCTTCAGTGCAAAGGGCCAGCAAAACCACTACACCACACGTGAACTCTTGCACAGACGCATTTATTGTGCAGATGAAAAACTGTTTTACACAGCGTGCCTGACCAAGAGCTTGGCACCACTGCAAGAACTGGCCTGTGCACCAAAATGGATTTTATCGCAGGCTGAAAGACTCTTCAAGTCCTTCAATACAAAGAGCTCCATTTAGAAAGAAATTGCAGTGTGTAAATATAATCCACAATCAAGGCTCTCAGAGTCACAAAATAGCATGACTGTATCTCTGATTACTAATTTAATCAGGCACCACAAGCACTTAAGTGAAGGACCCCAACCAGACAAAGGGAGCTCCTTACAGCTGTTTTTAGCAGGCTGTATTTTGCAATAGACATGTGAGCAGAGATCCCAGTTTGTTAGTGATCCTGTGTCTGAGGGGAGACATTTACTAAAACAAAGTGAAATTACATGAAACACAAGAACCTGGACAGACCCAGCCCGTGGGTGTAAACCATGTACACACCATGATACAAGCACAACTCGCAACTCTTTAGACCATTCACACCGGCTCCTGCTGAGTCAGGATGCATCAGAACCTAGAGCCAAGGAGATATTTTTATAGGCAAGATCCACTATTGTTTCCAATGCAGGAATACATAAATAGATAAATACATTTATCGTGTCAGACAAAAAGCAGACAGGTGTCTGCCACAGACTGAAGTCTCATCCCAAAGTCTGCACAAAAATTGGGGAAAGCAATACCTGGTGGGACTTTTCTGAACTAAGACCTCCCTATAAGCTCCAAAGGCATAAAAGCCACCACTGTTAATCCCAGGGTAGCAGCAGGTCCCACAGAGCAGGTGGAAAGTCCTCCTGAACTCCTTCCCCGCTGGGCTCCTGAGCAGTGTGTGGAAGGAAAGCAGGATCTGATGTTGTTTCACTCTTTTAAAATTGCCTCAGAGCACACAGGTTGCTCCAGCCATGTGGTAGGTGTCTTAAATATGTCCATGGATCTGGACTCCAGAGAAGGAAGCAATGTGAGTACATAGGCAGCCTTTGAGTTTTAGTCTGTTTCCCTTTCTTCCCTATTCACCTTGTTCTGTCCACTTTCACAGAAAAACTTTGGAGTGATTCAACTGCCACAAAGATACCTTTTTTGTGGTGCTGTGCCACAGACTGCCACTCCCATATGTTCTTCTCAGACATAAGAGGGCAGCCAAAAACCATGTAAAGTTTGCATACTTTTTGGTAAGCCCTGTGACCAGCCCACTGCTGCTTACAGATATGAATCATATCCTACTAGCTTAATTTTCTAACAATTTCTCAAAGTGATGTAAAAGTACCTGTATAATACATACCTTCTCCCTCTCTACCACCCTCTTCCTTACTCAGTCCTAAGAAAGCAATGGCTGAAATAAATTCATAATGTCACATAACATGAAATCTCTGTTTAGTTGGATGTATTAATAGTTCAACCCATTTTCTGATATAATTGCATTAATTGTTCCTATCCCAACTGGTTCTCCCGGAGAAAAAGAAAGGTTCATTTAAATACTAAACACAGCAAGTGTTGGGGGGTTTTGTTATGGCTTTGCACACAGATGTGAAGCAGAGTGCTAAATATCAGCACTCTCCTTAGTTGAAGGCTGTTGTGTTAGCAGGAATCCTCACCTATTCATATAAACTAGCGTGTACCAGATGGCTCCATGGGAGTCAGGAGGCTTGAAATGGAGCAATCATTCAGTCTGCAGATGGAATATACAGTACGTTCCCAGTTAAGTAAGGGGCTCATTTATTCAGATAGATTCTGCATATATGGAGCGTGTCTCGGAGGACAAGCCAGTTTCTGTCTCTAGATTTCTAGCAAAATTCTAAACTAAGTTCATTCTCCATCATACTCCTGCTACCAGAGCCCAGGAAAAAAGCTTCCTTACTAAAAACGTGGAGTTTTGCTCAAGCAATACACTGAGAACAATATTCATGACTATCAAAAAAATCTTCCCCATCTGGAAAGAGGTGCTCCATAATATCTTCTTCTTTTCATTCATCACACAAACGTTTGGAAGACAGAATCTTCTGACTCAACGCTCCAATCAGAGCAGAACTGCACATTTACATGCCAGCTATGATTATTTTTTACCAGGAAATACATCAGTGAGTTAACGCTAATTAAGATCTGCACAGCAACACCCAGTGTTGCCATGTAGAGTTCCAGAAGAGAATCAGCCATGCCTGCCTTTGATGTCTGTAGTAAATGAAGCACAGAGGCAAGATACCTACCTTGCTAGAAAGAGGCAAGAATGATCCTGACTCTTGAACAGAGAAGTCCATGCTAGAAGTTCCTGACATGGGACAGCTGTTATCAGTATATGAACACAAACTAGAAGCTGCCCTAAACAGAATTAGGGTCTTGAGCTATGCAAAGTCATTGCGAAATGACCTCGCTCTCCAGGATAAAGACCAAACAAGCATTCTAGCCTCAAATTTTCAAGGGCCTACTAAGACTTATCCAGGGAAACAACTGAAGAAAACAATTTAAAAGCATCTTCAAATGTCTGAGTGAAAAATACTCGTAGTTTCATATCATGAGGCTTTGTAGAGTTGATTCTACAAGGGAAGGAGTATGAACAAATATCTGGCTTTTGATGTCTTAACCAGTGTCCATGAAAACACAAGAGCTCACATACACAGCACAGAAAGAAAAAACCTTCTCCTGTGCTTTGGCTTCACAAGCAAGTGACTAAAAACAAGTAACACATTTTCTCTCCTTACCAAATCTAGAAACAGGTCCTAAGAGCTTAGCCAAACCATGACCCAGAACCATGCCCAGCAAGGTCTCCTTCCACCGCAGTCCTTCTGGGACAAGAAGCTGCTTTGATACATGCGCTCCACAGTCTGCTAAAAGCACCAGCATCTTCATGCAGGTGCATTTCCAGCAATTCTTGGCAGCCTCCAGAGAGTGGAAGGGATGGTTTCTAGTCTGGTAGATCACCACTGCATGTTTCTTCTGCCCTTCCCTAGGTTCATGCTGCTGTTGCCTGCTGGAGGACCATGGTCCTTTGTTCTTTACCAGTAGGCATAATCTTGGCTTATGGTGCCTGACACAAGCAACGTAGCATGTGATAATGGTATAGTTTACAAATGTGAACATCACAGGGAAAGTATTGATTTATAATAACAAGCTGGAGGAGCAGGAAGAGGGAATCGTTAAGGGACTGTCTTCTATCACTTTCCAAGGATGGGAGGAACTCAATTATACCCAGCAGCCTCACCTAATGTAATTGTATTCGTTGGCTGTTTGCCTTTGAAGTACCTCTCCTGCAGGATGCCTTGGCAGTGTATTCTGCCACATCAAAAAGGGAAAGTTTTACTACCTGTGCTTTTGGAGGGCTCATTAAAAACACACCAAGTAGAAAGATGGAGCAGAAAATTGTTATCAAATCCTCTGAGGCTTTTTGTTTTATGCTGTTTTTCTTCTCAGATCACACAGAAGCCCATGCACCTCGTGAACTCCGTTACAGAAACGTTGATAGCATAGACTGCCGTTAATTCATCACAGCTTTGCTAAGCTACTTGTCTTCATCTGCCATAAACACAAACAAATTCTGCAGACACACCATATCAAATCTGTTCTCCTAAAAAGACACATTCACTGGTGAAACAAAGAGAAATGTAATGGCAATTAATAAACTAACATTTACTGCACTAATTAGCATCTCCTAGAGGGCTTGATTATGTGTTTACACCAGTTAGATACAGCTCAGTATGAGAAAATACCCACATTTCATACATCAAAAGACATTTCTTTCATATTTCCTCTTCCATTCTTATAGTAGTGAAGTGTGAAGACAAGAGCATGAAGGAAGGTAGAATAATTCATTACCTTGTCTCCTACTGATTTGTACATTCAACATTTTTTTGGAATGAGCACAAAGTCATAAATTAGCTTGTAGCAAAACAGAATTAATTGAATGTCTTAGTAGGATCATCAAACCAAGGTTTAAAGTCAATTTATCTGCCTGGGATTTTGCTAATGTAGCTTCAGCTCATTAGGGTGAGAGCTGATGCTGTGGATGGGATGCACAGGCTCATGAAAACACAGAACAATCCATGTTTTCCATATTTAGGGACAAAAATCTCTCCTGTATGTCATGCACAGACACACTAATTCAGAGGTAAGATTGTCTTCAGAGGTATTTGTCTTCAGAAAGGAAGATGCACAAGCTGTAAAATAAGTGTTCTCAAGAAAGGGATAGTACAAGATAGTACAAAAGCCTTCTGAAGACATCTAGCCATATTGTCCCATGTTTCCTAAGATCCTTGTAGCACCATGTTGTTTCCTTAGCTTGTGAACAAGGCAGAAATCACATTAATAAGCAATGGATACCAAGAGACTCTTTGGTTAGCCCCTCTACCTGAGGCTGGGAACAGATGCAGGACAATTAGGACACTGAAGTCAGTACTGTGGTTTTGGAAGACCTTTTGGTATAAAACACACTATTAATCTCTGTGGATACTTCATTACAGCCAGAATGTCTCTTGTCAGGAGGGCTTTTGACAATAAATGCCTCAGTTAAGCAAGGCAGATGGAGTGCTGCAGGAGCAGCGTGACGTGGAACATGCTGTCAGCTCCTTCAGCCCGCTCCTGTAGGCAGCAGGTTGTAGGGTTCCTGAGCTGCTGTCACACAGAAGCAGGACTTAACAAGTACCTCATACACAGATCAAAGCTTGAAGCCTACCCTGAGTGCTCTGTGCTCCCAGACATTCTCCAGCAATGGTAACAGATTTGTATGGGACTGGTGACAAAAAACCAACAAACCACCAGGGCTCCAAGGCAGGTCCCAGCTGTACCTGGCTAAAGGAAAACTCCAAACTGATGAAAAGCAAAGTAAAATCACTATGTGTATTAAGCAGGAGAAGGATCACACACAAAGCAATTCAAATTTCAGTCCTGGAGAAGAAGATGCCACAGTGTGGCACTTTTAGCATAGTTACAGATGAAGTCAGAGGATACTTGCATAGGCTGATGCCAAAGGCCAAACACAGCACCTGGCATACAACAAAGTCAATACACTGAGAAAAGCAGTCAAGAAATAAAAGTCATTTAAAATCTACAAACCGGTGACACCCATCTTACCAGCTGTGAGCATCTCACTTTTGTCACTGCATATGTACCTCACACTGCTATTACTGTTTGCTACTTGCATTTCAGGAGGAGAGCCACGTAACTGTATAGTGGCAAGAGGCAGTGCTTCATAGCCTAATCAAATGAGAAAGAAGGTGCAGCAATGATGAGAAATTAAATTATAAGACATCTCAGAAAGAGTAAAAGGCTGTTCAAATCATGTATTATTTCACATTCTCTATACAAAGCCTGAAGATACAGACAGAAGAATGAAAGAGGCAACAATCTCCAGAAGTACCCATGTTCAGATACTCCTGAACGGGGCACTCCAACCTTTTTGATAGCACCAGTAGGCAGTTTTGAATAGTCTGCAGACTAAACTTATTTTAGGAACTTCAGGATGAGGGAGGCACTCTTCACTTTCAATTACAGTTGAATTACGATCACAGCCTGTTGACAGAGCACTTCTTCAGTTACCAGCAACCCCTGAGGGGTGTCACTAGTGGCCTTACCTTTCTCCAGCATGAAAGTGGTTAGTGTAGAAGTCTTCCAGCTCATCAACACTTTCACTCAGTATGTTAGCCCTGACCATGGACATAGACCATAAGTCTGGTGGGTCTACCACATCATCAATATGGAGGGCAACCACCTTGCCTGCATCCCTAAGCTATGAGATCTATCTCTTTATGTGGATAGGAGCAAGTCATCCCAGGCTTGATCTCAGTTTAGATAAAAGTGATGCCTCTGTGTGGTTCAAAACATGTAACAAAGGCAGTTGATGCTCAGGTGGTACCACTAAACCTGCAACCCTGACTATACAGTTGGCTTACTACTTCTCTCTAACTAGATGGAGTCTCCATCTCTAGAGACTTTCAAATCCCAGCTGCACACGTTCCCACTTCACCTGCCCCAGGTGACCCCACATTGGCAGGATTGTTGGATTCAATGATCTCCAGAGGTCACTTCCAACCCCTACTGTTCTATGATTCTCAACAGAACTGGGTCAGTTGTTGTTTTTAAATCCCAGAGCACAATCATAGTTGAAATGGTTTTTCTGCACCTCAGACTGATCAGAAACCAGGACCTCTGCTGCAGTAGGTGGGATTTTTGCCACTTTGAAATCTTTGAAACTTCAGCCCTAAGTTTCAGAAATTTCCAACCACAGCAAGACAGCTCTGAAAGCTTCAGCCTGTGCCACACTGCAGTGCCGTGAGCACTTGGACACATAACATGGATGCATAAATATGTTTGCTATCTCTTCTGCCTAGCCACCTATTCATTACCCCAGAGCTAGCTGTACTCCCTTCCCAATTTACTAATCTGTTCAACAGAGACAGTACAGCAGCATCTTAAATGGGACATACCCAGCTGGGAACAGGGAAGGCAAATAGCTGGCAGCACCACTGCCTTCCTCTAATGGTCCCAGCTTTCAGTTGTCTTCTCCCTCGCCAGCCGTCTGTCCTTCTTCCGTGAGTGTGGCTGGCTGCAGACCATCTGATACGAAGATGTCTGGCACCTCATGCTCTAAATAGACTGTCTGATGTAGCCCCTCATCCTTGCCAAACACCCTAGCACTAGGATAGATAAGGAAGAGCCAGGGCTCAATTGTGTATATAACTGTATTGCCCAGGACTAATACAAATATTTGGCCATATATTCAACCAGCATTGAACCTAGCACCACTAGCTGTAATGGACCAATGCCATCTCACATCAGCCCTCCCGAACAGGAGCAAGCTGTTCACTGCACATTCAGCTGTAGATACAAGAGAACTTCTAAAATTCTTTATGAAAAACCTGTTCTCATAGCACCTTAATCGGTCCATCTTCAGGCAAAATTCCACTTTCATTTTATGGAGAGAGCTGAGGACTAAGTCTTAAAAACAGTCAGCAATAAATGCTCTGTAACCCATCCCATAAACTGTATTATTCAGACTCTAAACTCTCCCATATTATATAGACTTCTCACACGCATCCATGTGCCTTCAAAATATTTAATGTGCACACAAGTTAATTGCCCTCCTGTCCCAGAGAGCAGACATTTGTCTTTCTACTACGTCCCTCTCTTCTGCAGAAGAGGAGGTCCCTCCAGCCCAGGAGATAAGACCGTGCACAGGCTCTGTGTGCTTCTTCAACAGCTGCTTTTCGGAGAATTAGAAATCCTCCAAAATCCTAGAAATGTATCAGTTTGAAGAAAATTCACCTTTGTTTTCTTGCAGTAGAAATCACCTCAGTCTAGTTAATAAAAAGACTTTATTTTTGGTGGATTTACATTCATTGGCAGCTTGAATGTCACTCCAGCTTCACTGCTTCCCCGTCCCTCCCTTTCATGTGAACTGAAAGCAACTTTGGTTTGTTTCTCTCACTCACAGCAAAGCAGAGCTGCAATAACAGCAAATGGTCCTTGGAAATCACAGTCACATTAGGCTTCTGTTCAAATAGCTTTTAGGGTTGTGATAATAGGAGGCATTCCTAATAACTGGTGACTCAGTGAGACCCTGCACAGAAGGCCTCCAAATGACAGTACACAATTTAGAATTTAATCTAGAAAAAGTGGCAGTGATGAGATTCCAGCTGGGGACCTTCTGGTCTGGAGACCGGTGTTGTACCAAATAGTCTAAAGCAACTACTTTACTCAGCCAGAGAAGAGATGAATCCCTTCTCTTCCCCTGAACTTCACAACTTTCAGGGTGTTTAACCCATGAAGCAGAGAGCACCTTTATTGCCACCACGGTTCAGGAGACACAACACTTTGAACCACAGCACTTTCAACTGCTGTAGAGACCATCCAGTCATGCAGCATTCTTATGAAAGTTAGCTCCTGAACACTGAATTTCAGCACACTTAGGTTCACAAGCCACTTGTACTGTGATTTTGGACTGTCATTGGTCTGCTATAAATCTGGACTGGATGCTCACCCAGAGACAACACAGAGTTCACCTCATGTTTTCTCCCCTTCCCAGTGCACGATGTTTGCGTGACCTATGCTTAGCAAGAGGAGGAAAGCATGATCCCAGTAGCAAAAGGAGTATTTATTTCTTGAAACAAAGCCTTCAGACCCTCAGTCTTTACACCTCAATGTACAAAGGAAGGGAAATTTTGTCTTTTAGAGAATCACAGAATGTCAGGAGCTGGAAGGGACCAATCCCTCTGTCAGAGCAGGGTCATGGTGCTTGGGTGGCCACTGGAATACAGCGGTTAGAGACAAGCACAGTGCTGGGAAAGGGAGAGGATAGATAAAGTCTCCTGGGTACAGATCTATCCTCCTGTACTCCTACTCAACATTCCTCTGATGTGCCACAGTAACATCCAGTAAGAACGGCAGGAAATGTCTCACACGTGTGACAGGGAAAGCACAACTCAACTTTCAGGGAAGCAGGTTGGTAGGAGACATGATTGCACTCAGATGGCTGGGTCCCATTTAGTGCAAATGTCACTATGAACAATAAACTTCAAAAAGCTAGGACAGCATTTCCTGACTGGTGTGGGCAGTCAAAACAAGTATCAGTGTTTTGGAATTAATTTTTTTTTCCACTGTCAGTGGTCTTCCAACAGGGTACAATATTTGCTAACACAGAGTAATTTGAGTTATCCACAGATAGTTCAAAACCACAAAGAGTTCATTGCCCAGATATCTCTATTTAAAATAGATTTGCTTTTGTTCATCAGTATAATGCACATGGCTGAGAAATGGCAAGGTGCCAAAATGAAACTGCTCCTAATTTTCAGAGGAGGCCACCGGCTAATTACACAGACTGCAGGTGTGAAGAGAGAAGCTCAAAGTAATCAATAGTAGTAATTAATCTGCTAGACTGGAGCTAAAGAGCTAACAGCTGGACATCAGAAATGGACACATGCAACAAGATCAGCAATAATTACCTCTTTAAATATTGAATTTCCATAGCAACAATTAAGCATATAAATAAAGGCTTGAAATCAAGGCTCCGAGGCATGATGCTGAATTGCAAGCACAACATTCTCCACATCAACCCTTTTAATAAAACAGTAACAATATGCTTGGGCTGGGTCGACCAGTCTCTTGTGCTAGCAGAAGCTCAGCTTCTGCTGCCTCCAGATTTTTTGGCTCTTCCTCCTCAGCTGCTTCCAAACCCACAGGTTCTGCTGTAACTTGTCTTCATTCAACTCATATCTGAAGAGACCTGGTGCTATAGATGCCCACAAGTCATTCCCTCTCTTCTAAGGCGGTCTGCCTTACAGCTTTGTGTTTCCCACCCTCTGGAGATGGTTTTCCCTCAAAGCGCTCTGCTGAGGCACCATTTGGACCCACACAGCTGTGCCATCTTGAGTGGGCGGCATCAGGGCACTAGTTGATGTGTGACCTCACTGCAGCCTCTGATAGGCTGTCAGATGGATCAAGTGCCAGAGTGACAGCTGTGCCGAGAGAAGTTTCTCTGAGCATCCCACCACCATGGGAAGTACTGCTACTGCCTCTCCTCTCGTCTCACGGCATGAGCCCACAGCACACACAGTGTTGCATTCCCCATAGCACCTTTGTGGGATGAGGAGCACCTGCAGAGACGGATATCCGATCCTCCTCTTGGCTTAATGGCACAGCTTCATCACAAATGCACTCCTGCCATAGAGGCTGGAGATGCCAGGAAACCTTCATTAAGCTCTGGTTAATCTTCTCAATAAATGTCACTTTCTGATGTATACCAGCCTTTGCTTATCTCAGCAGAGATATCAAGGCCAACTTCTCCCTGTTCCAGAAAAGTCAGACCAATGGAAGAGGCACAAATCTGATCTTTTTTGTGTTCTCCTGCATCTGTGGGATCAGAGATGCCCCTGTGAATCCTGACCTCTGCAGGCTGCACCCAACCAGGCAGCAACTGCAGATCACTGCAGCATCTGGGAGAGCTGCAGCAAGTAAGGAGCCAAAGCCAACCTGTCTCTGGCTCTACCCTGCTCCTAGGTTTATTGGAGGAATGAGGTGCATTCTTCTCCCTAAGAGCTAAATATGGTCTTTCCAATATATTTGACAGACCACATGTTGACTCACACCTCAGTAATAAGACAAAAAGGAAAAAAAAAAGTCCACTCGGCAACTATGAGCAGAGGCTATACGAAACACCAGCAGAAGCATTATCCTCCCTACATCAGCTTCAGCACAAGGAAAACTAAATGACACCTAGAGAAATCCAAAGAAAAAAGAAATCCTAAATTACACACTTCAGTTTGATCCCTGTTTCCAGAGACAAACCCATAGCTAGAAGAAAACTTAGGAAACTGGTTTTTTTTAACTTGCGTTTTCTCCATTAAAACATTTATTTCTCCAATCATTTATCACCTCAGAGTCTTCCTGCTTTCAAGGTCTTTTTGTGGGTTGGATTTTGCGGGTTTTGGTTTGGTGTTTGGGTTTGGGGTTTTTTTGGTTGTTGTTGTTGGTTTTGTTTAGTTTTTCCTTAAAATAGCTAGAAGTAAGGGACCAATTTCTATAACCTGATGCTGGTTTCAGTCAGATAAGTCACAAAAACCCCTGGAACTTCCCACTGGCTTCAGTGAAACTTTATAAAGGTCCACATTAGCCATATTAAGACAGGATGGGGAGCTATATTCTTTTTGCCTCAGAAGAAGGTTGCATTTCATAATTACCTTCATGTATTGATTTTCCCAGCCATGGCAGCAATATTTCTGAATCTCCATGGTCTGTAAATATTTCCACACACTGTATTTCAAACTGTTCTGTAGTATTGATTTGCAATATACCCATTATGGTATGATATTTCACCAGCAGAGTGCTTTTGCAGCTTTGGAACTGGCTGTAGTTTCTGTCTTCCTTAAAAAAATGCAGCAGTTCAACTCTCTGTGAACAGCCATGGCCAGATAACACTGACACATCTAAATTGAGATTATTTTTAAAAGTGGATATTTTTTAAAGTTAAGTGAAGTTCTTGACTGAATGATCTATTTGACTTTAGATCAGTTATATATGAACTGTTGGCTTAAGTCAGCCACTAGCCCAAAAGCAGTATGATGAGTTTCACCTGCTTCTCTCTCACACTTTCCTCTATGGAAGCAGCAGCTCAGCCTTCAATAGGTCACCCACATGCCACTGCCATTGAGAAGTGTTTGGAAAAGGTAGAAGTTGGAAGAAGGTTTCTTTCCAAGCTCCCCTCTGAGCAGCACCTACGATCCCATCAGCCCTGATGCCTCCATGGTCAGGCACTGAGGACCAGAACAACAGATGTACCTGGTCCTGTGGAGAGGAGTCAGGTCAAGAGTAAAGTAGATAGTCAGCAAATGTAACTGTACAACAACAACAAACTGAGGGAAAAAACCCAACAACAACACAGAAACCCACAACCAAACAGTGGATCTGGCTCTCCAGTGCCTCCTACGTTACGCCTTAGGAAACAATTGGCATATGTGCAATGCAAAATGCTGACATTCTGGTTTAGGTATCAAAACCAAGGAGTCTACAGAAAGCTGAGCACTGTGTAGCTGAAGAGTGAGGTTTCTTTTTAGCTCATCTATAGCTCTCCTGTGATATCTCAGCTAAATCACTTGCACTTACCTTGCTGTACTCATTCATCACCACACTGGAAAGACACGTGAAGAAATAATGTCATCTTCTTTCACAGAATCACAGAATGGTGGGATAGAGAAGGGACTTGTGGTGACAATCTGGCCCAATTCCCCTGCTAAAACAGGTTCAACTAGAGCAGGTTGCACAGGATCGCATCCAAGTGGGTTGTGAAAGTCTTCAGAGGAGGAGACTCCACAACCTCTCTGGGCAGCCAGTTCCAGTGTTCTGTCACTCTCACAGTGAAGAATTTTTTTCCTCACGTTCAGATGGAACTCTCTGTGTTCCAACTTGTACCCATTGCCCCTTGTTTTGTTGCTGGGTACCACTGAAAAGATCTGAGTTTCCTGAATTTCCTCATTGGTTTTCATGAGAGACGATCTCTTTTTAGGGAAGTTTGTCTAGATTAGGCAAAGAAGTCAAGGTTAACATTCCTCTACCCACAAAATAGGCAAACTACACACAGCCAGAGTCAGAATCTGTGTTAAGATCCCTATCACTGTACAGCCACAACAACAGCACTCGCTAAACCTGGCACTCATGTTGTCCAGCTGAGGAATCCAAAAACACGATAGTTAACCTCAGTTCATTCTCAAGAGTCTTTTTCTCAGTGGCTTTTCTTGCACCACTCTCAACATAGGGAAAATAAAATTGGGAAAGCCCTACAAACCACATTTTCTCCCTTTATCGTTCAGGATGTATCAGGAATATCTCAAGGAAACAAGAAGTTGGGTCAAGAAACAAGTGGTTCAAGGAAACAAGAAGTTGGGTCAAGAAACAAATGTAGTAACGGTGGCTGTTCACTCTGCCCAGTTCTAGACAGTAAATGCAGGTGCTGACACTAAAGGAAATTAAGCAGTTATAAGCTACCCATATATTGAGAGAAGAATTTGTGGTCAGACAACTACATTAAACTTTTGTTTGTCCTCTCCTAGCTGGTGCACTTTGCCTTCTGAAATGCATATTGCACACAGTTCTGAGGCAGACAGATTTTCAGTCAACATTAGCATATGCTTGAAGGTGGTTTTCAGTTGTATCTTGGTGGAGCAGCAATTATTAAAATACAATGTGGAAAAATAAAAGTTTTTAGTATTAGTATGGCTGGAAAACAAGCTAGGGATGGGAAAGTGATCCTTCAGTTTCTTTCCTACGTAACTGTCTTTTGGGTAAGAAACCACATTAAACTATTAGGTCAGTGTCAGTTCATCAGAAAAAATGCCAAGGCTGGCTTTCTCAGGGTATTTTGAGCGCATTCACGCTGGAAATACGCAAGACTAAGAAATCTCATGACATTTCTGCCAATCCATGTCTGGATCGCATTATCATTTGAGAAAGAGACCGAGCCTGTCTCAGAACGGGGAGTTGTTCCATGAAGAGCTGTGATACGAAGCCAAAGCACTGAGTGGATTGAGAAGGACACAAGCAGTGCTCACCTCGCAGACAGCAGGACAGTCCTGCTGCTGGTGGCTGAGGGGAGAGCTGTGAGCCCTCTGCTCTTGCTAAAAGCCAGGTGTCTGTCGTCAGTACTGAAGCAGTTCAGAAGCTTAGCTACAAAGACACTTCTCTTTATATATAAAAAAATAATCTGTCTTCTTCTAATTCACACATCGCTGTGAAGGGCATTCACGCAGGCTCACAGCAGCCTTGACCCTCACTGTCAAAAGAAAAGCTCTCCCACAGAGAAATTACCAGGAAAAAAGTCTACCTTGGCCACTCTCAGCTGCACATAGGAGGAGCTCCTTTCTTTCACTTGACCAGATCAGAAGCTTAGAGACATTAACCTTACTGCAAATATTCCTCATGCAATATGAAACTCTGAGCATACAGTTTACAAATCCTCCAGCCAGTACAAGCTTGCACATCACTCTGCAGAAACATACTGACTTGGGTCAGGTACATATATAACCTGTGCAGATATATGTGAACCCACATGTGTATTTTGAATAATACAATTTGTAATTATTGTTTAATTATAAAATAGACTTTCAAATCAGCTTTTTTTTTTTGTAAGTCAAGTTTAATTAGCCCTCCTCTTCCTACTTTCTCCTGGTCCACTTATGGTTTGCTACTGCATAGTTGCTTCATTAAATCATGCTTTCCATATAGCTTTTGACTTTCGTCTTCTCATAGCATGTGAGACCTACATGCACACAGAAATGAGAGGTTTTTATGTATCGTTTGCCCACTGTCTTTGGTGGATGCTGACAAGTGCAACCTCTGCCAGGGCTCATGCTCCTTGGGCTGGCAGGCAGCCAGTAAACTCCAAATCAGGTTGACCAGCTGCATGTAGCATACTGAGACTCAAAGCAGATGAGGTAACATGTCATTGTGTGCCACTAAGCAGAGACCATGCAGAGGCATGAGAGACACAGGCTGGCTGTGTAAAAGTCTCACATATGTTTGGCTAACAAATGCCACTAACATGGAGTAGTACTGACTAGACAGAAATTACTTATAGGTTCTTTTGATGGCACCTCCAACCTAAACAAACCATTCAAATGACCCTACAAATTGCTACGTACTATTTTGGTTTACTGTGTTCACAACTTCCCCTGCTCATGTTCCAACCTCAGGCAGACCCCAGGTATTTCTTCCCTCACATTCTTCCTAGTCATCGCAGAATCACAGAATGTGAGGGGCTGGAAGGGACCTCGAAAAATCATCCAGTCCAACCCCCCTGCCACAGCAGGATCACCTAGACCAGATCACACAGGAACACATCCAGGTGGGGTCTTGAATATCTCCATAAAGGGGGACTCCACCACCCCCCTGAGCAGCCTGTTCCAGTGTTCTGTCATCTTCACAGGGAAAAAATGCCACCTTGTGTTTACACAAAACTTCCTATGCCTCAACTTCCACCCACTGTCCCTTGTTCTGACATTGGGCATCACCAAGCAGAGCCTGGTTTCATCCTCCTGGCACTCACCCTTTACATATTTATAAACATTAAAGAGGTCACCTTTCGGTCTCCTCTTCTCCAAGCTAAAGAGCTCCCCAGCTCCCTCTGTCTCTCCTTCTAAGACAGATGTTCCATTCCCTTAATCATCTTTGTGGCTCTGTGCTAGACTCTCAAGCAGCTCTATGTCCCTCTTGAACTGGGAGGGAGCAGAACTTCTGCAGAGTCCATTGTTTTTGACCAAGTGACTCATCCTTTCAGGTACACTACATACAGCCAGTCATCTCCAGAATAAATGTCTGCCAGAGAACATCCATGGGATACACGTCCTTTGAGTGCAATAAGCACTAAAACTGATAGTCCTGCGTTCCCTCATAAGTCACTGGTGTAGTGACTTAGGGCAAGGACGTTCATTTTACCAGACCTAACTAAAGGGAAGAAACATTAGACAGGTATCCATTTCTTTGGATGTTTACACACTAGAAAAGCACTGCTGCATCAGAGAGCTGATGTCAAGCGAGTGCTAAGGTTAAAACGTATCAGCACAACACGTCGCAGCCTCTAAGATACTGAAGGAGACATTTCGATGAGGTCACACGTCTAGTGTCAGCAAACAGACAGCTCCTTGCAACCCTTGGAAATGGTCCAGTACTTACTGAAGACAGTCATTTTGGGGAGACTGGTATGATTATGCCCTGTATTGAAGCACAGCTTCACAGCTGCGAGGACTGGAGATTGAACTAATTTCTGTTCCCATGTATCTTCAGCTGAAGTCACTGCATAGAAATGGAGGTGTTCTCATTGGAAAAAAAAACAAAAACAGGTAGCCAAGTTTTACTTAGACTCAGTAACTTGCAAAGCACTTGGACTACCATGCTTGGACATTAAAAGTACACAAGAGAAGCACATAAGTCATCTACTGTGACGGTGCAAATATCTTGGCCTATATAAAACCCAAGTCCTTGTTGCTCATTTCATTGTCTACCTTCCAAGTGTTATTACAGCTTCTCAGACTTGAACTGTAAAATACCCTGAGTGGAACACTTCCTACTTTGGTCTTATATAGCATCCAGTGTCACAAGGTTCAAGCCTTCCTGTTACCAAAACACAGATAATGTCTTGGATGCTGCTGTTTGGTACATGATTTATGGTTGTTGTTCTTGTTCAGGCTGACACAGAAGATACTCTGTCTAAAACAAGATGACATTTTTCAAGACCTAAAGCTCTTGTTTCCCCAGATCTATAGACTGACCCTCCCTGTGCTGCTTTGCATGGCCCCATTCCCACTTAGAGGTTGCAAGGGCTGAAGCTCTCCATCCCACCATGCACTGCTAGCACACATGTTCATGACTAATTTCCCTTCCCACAGATTAATATCTTCAGTATTTAGCAAAGCTACACGTGTACACTGCTTGCCATGCTGTTCACACAGGAAATCAAAACACTTTATTTTTGCAACAGGCAAATTGTGGGCTAATTTATACAGATGTATTTATTCAGTGACTCATTAACAGTAAGTATCAGGAACCTAATTTACTGCAACATCAGCCCACAGATTGTAGCAAATTATGTTACACAGAGAAGCAGGACCCAGGTCTGTCAGAATTGACTTTTAGAGTTAAGGTTTATTTTTAGCATCCATTTCACAGCCAACTTTCATCAGCAGGATGGATTCGGTCAGTACTATCAGCCAGAGCTTACCCACCTATTTTCAAGTTTATTTTATTATTAAAAGCGTCATTGTTTTTCATCCCAGTGACATTTTTCTTATATGGCAAGATGTAAGTGTTCCTGAGGATTACATAGAAAAGTAAGTCGGGTCTGAGTGCTTTAATAAGTGCATTAATAAAATTACATCAGTAGTCGATTCCTTGCTCCTCTCTCAAGTCAAAGAAATATTGCTAGGGTTGTATAAGGGAAGGAAACATTTAACTTGATAAACACCAGTTTTTAAAATTTAGGTTTGCTTTGCCTAGTAAAAACCTGCAAGACTACTCAACTCCAGTTTGAAGAATTTTGTACTTAAGGTACTTGAAATGGAAAAAAAAAAAAAAAAAAAAAGAGCAAAGGACCAGCGCAGAACTAAGGAGCAGTGCACAGTTCATGAAAGGACACCATTCTCCTTGCCTGCAACAATCTAGAGGATAGACTATTTATGCTAGAGGCAAACAACCTTATTTTACTTCCCTTTACCTGATTCAAAGAAATTAAGCCATGATCTCCAATCATTGGGAGAAAGCTAGAACCATTCTGTAGGCTGCAGTGTGTTCCATGAAAAAGTTTTTCCTTGAGTCCTTCCTACTGGAGCCGTTCTATTTCTCAAGGAATATGTAGATTCATTATGAGACAGAGGAAGAGAGACTAATAAATATATTTAGCTGGGAAAGCTGGTTACCCTGTCTAGTGAGCATCTCACTATCTATACAAAGAGGAACCAGAGGGGGGGAAAAAACACAACCTTATAAACATTCCCCTTTACAAGACACAGCATCCTGTCATTCTATAACTTCACAAAGAAGTGGTAGCATGCACGCAGCCACACCATGGTGGAGTGCCCTGATACTCACAGTCAGCACTAAAAGGTGAATGATAATGATCAATCCAATCTGAAAAACCCTTCCCTTCTCCTTCTTTAACTATTCATGTCAGGCCAGGGGGAAGAATGTGAAAGTCAAAAAAAAAAAGGTCCCATTCTGATTTCAAATACGTCCCTAAAACCAGCATTGCCTCCCAAAAGCCTCAGACCAGCAATCCCGTTCCCCCACTACTCCAGATCGACACCTGTTAGGGTGGTCAGATAACCTCCGAGTTTTAAAATATAAACAATCTGTATGTTTTGAGTGGGCTTGTTGGGTTTTCCCTCCACCATGCCTTTTCCAGATGGGCACAGGCAAGCTTTAGTACAAATCAATCATTTATTGCTTGTATTTGAATTTATACACAGCTCATAAAAGATTAATACATATCCATGGAGAAGACTTTTGTATCAGTCAGATCAAAATTAATGAAACCAGTCAAGTAAGTAGGTGGCTGCTCTACATGTTTTTATTCTAACATTATCCTATCACACATTATACTACCCTGAAAGTGTTTTAATGTATTTTGTATGTGTTGTGAAATGCTTCTGTGGTCTCTTACCACTGCACCCTGGTGAAAAACGCCCCCCCAGTTAGGAGTGTTTGAATAAATTACTAAACCCAGCACAAAGGAAGAAAGCCAGCACAGAAATTGGGGAGGAGGAGAAATCAGTGTGAGGAGAGAATATATTCTTAGATACAAACTCCCTTGCATAATACTTTGTTCAATAGATCTTATTTTTCTTTAACACAGAGGGAAGAGGCCTTTTGCAGATTAGCACAGTTTGAGCATTTGATGGAAGGTAGGGAAAGTTTATAAATAAACAGAACTGCAAAGGAACAACGGGTGCTAACATCTGTAGTCACTTGTGAGTTATGTTTGAGTGTCAGCCTGAGAATATGAACTATTTCCTTGCAGACCATCCAGTTCATCACCCAGCCCAGGTCAATGAAAGTAAGAGCTCCTGCACTACCTTTATTGGTCTTCAAGACTAACTTCCTATACAAGACAATGACATGTTTTAGAACAGATGTATTGCATTCAAAGAGCTTTTGGGAAAATAAATAGAATTTTAAAAAAATCAAACAGAAAAAAAACTAAACCAAAACATTTCCTCTAACCTTTCTCTTCTCTCCACTGAAGATATAAAACCAGTGCTCCACCTGCTAGCACTCACAGACCAGCAACTTAAATTTTCTGGCACTTATTTATAGATTCAATAGATCCATCCACACCTGCTTTTCCCTTAATTAGTTGGCTATCCAAAGGGTGCAGACTGACTGCTGCCAGCTTCCTGTACTAATAGGAAGATCATTTAGGGCTGATGTAAAAATCACAAAATAAATAAATAAAGATATCTCATGCAGAAACACTCACAAGGAAAATACCAACATAAAAGGGGGGAAATTAATGAAAACTGAGAAAGGCGTGCATTGCTGCTGAGGGGTGTTTTTGCTGGATGTTAAGGCAGACATGAGAAAGGTTTAAGCTTGTAAAGGTCTGTAGGGTGATAAATACGCATCACAGGCCTCTGATTCACTGCCATTACACTTACTTTCAATGAGTTTTGGATCACCACAGAGGAGAGGAAATCTCTAGCCTCCTCCCACCACACATCTTCTGAAGAGAATTTATTGTGGTGGTAGGAGTCAAACTATTATTAGATTAGCTATTAGCCAGAGGGAAGAAAATGCTTGAGAGAGATTTACTTTTCACAGTGCTATCAGCTGAGTTGCTAGAATAGTAGGCGTTTGAAGACTAAAGTGACAGGAACATTGTAAGCACCTAAATGGGCAGGGGCTGGGGGCTTTTTTTGAAGAAAACACTTGAGTCTTATTTTTCCAGGCTAGTAACACGGGGGCAGTGCTTACTACATTTAGCCAGTTTCCTTGCAAAAAACTTAACGTCTGTCATCTCCAGATAGGGACTGTGTTGAGGCAGAAGCCTGTTGCACCTGACCCATTTCAAAGGATGGGGTTAGTTTTGAACAAGGGCTGCAAGCTGCTGCTTAGAGGTTTTCTTCAGTGCGTTGCTGCTTAACTGCCTTAACCCACAGGGTACAGCACCCAGAAAAAGACACTGTCATCCATCTTATACGCTCCAGACAGAGCTACAATTACAAAGTCTGGTCCTACTACTGTTCAGACCTTTCAAAGCTTTATTTTTAGGAAAGTAGCTCCAATAAAGCACTCAAGTTCTACTGTTTGCAAGGCTTGAACTAAAAAAAAAAAATGCCTTGTGGTGCATGTTAGGACAGGAGGAAAGAAAAACTGTGTAATTAAATACCTAAGGATAAAATAGAACAAGTAGGATAGTAAGAATTAATTAGTCATCTAAGGGTTTGCTTTGACCTGCTATTCTGCAGTCACACCTATTTTACTATTATATTTCAATAACCCATTTTGTTCTGCTCCAAGGCTCAGACCTATGATATTACATTAGATGAATTTCTCACGTTGTTCTTTTCTGTTTGGGAAGTGGTATAATTATAGAGACTGATTTGGAGAGCTGAGCTTGAAAATGTTGCCTGAGGCGTACCAAAGTCCCATGACTTGTTAATAAGTCACTTCTCTCCCAAGGGCTCTTTTTTAAGCTACTTCTTGAAATAATATTAGCACTTCATTGTGACATTTTCCTAATATTGTAAGTATGCCAAAACGCAAGGATAAGGGGAAGCGTTTGGGTGCATCTGTCATAGCGGAGGGCCAGCTTAGCTCTCACTCAGGCTGAGAAGCCTCTCCTGATAAAAGTTTGAGTCTTCAAATATACATGAAATCTCTGCTGACCCAAACTACCCACAGATTTTCTGTACTTCAAACAAGTCTGTTTGTCATCTCAAGTCAGGGGCTTTTGAGAAACGGTGACCCAAGGAGCTCATTGCAAACCTCATCCGCCTCCAGATCTCCAGGCAAGGGCATTGTGGACTCCAGCACACTCAGGATGGACCAGACTGCTCTTTCCTGCCAGAAATGTGTTTGACATGTGTGGCACCCATCTGCAAGTGCTTCTAGCTCACTCTAGGCTTGAAATCCAGCTGGACTGGAGATACATTTTTGGAGCTGGATCTCCAGTCTTTCAACATATAAGGGCTAGGACTCAGCTCTGGGTCAGCTCCAGAAATTTAGCTTAGAGAAAAACAATCACAGGGGAACATAATAAACAGTTTTCGAGGTATTAGTGGTTTAAGGGAATGGGAAAGGGACCAGGCAAATGATACAGGGAAGTTTTACATCTTGCCTGAAATGCCAAGTAGGGGTGGAAATGGCAATGCATCATCCTGCTGTTGCAAGATTAAAGCTGTTACACTCACCACAGGAGAAAACACAAAAGACCTGAAGAGACAGACCACAGTTTAGAATTTACTTCCTCTTCTACTAGTCCACAGATCTTTCAAAACATGACTATAACTTCCATTCAATGGTAACAAAATTGATTTTATTACACTAAAAAGAACATTACCTCTTTATCATAAGAGACAGTATTTCCTCTTCAGTGATATACATGCATAGAGTAGAAACCCTTACGTTAACTGCAAGTGCTTAAGTCACCACTATAGTAACAAAAAACAAACAAACAAAAACCCTAAACAAACCTCATCCCCCCAAAACCAAACTAAACCAACCACCAAGAAGCCCCAAACACTTCTATTACTAATGAATAAAACTAAGAAGTTCACTGACAAATATATTTGTTATCAGAAAGTCTAGGTTGCCCAGAAATATGTATCAGTCAGGATAAACGATCCTCTGGAAATAAGAAAACTCAGCTGTACAATTCTTCCCTGATCTCAGTTCATCTACAACACACTTTGTGGTTGCAAGGAAAGAGGGATGACCATTGATGACAACATCTGATACCTTCTTTCACTAACACTAACTGTGCCATAAGTGTGCTCTACCAGATGGAAGAGCTGTGCACATCTACTCCACACCCAGTTACACAGGCTACAGCAGTACCTCAGTCCAGCACTGTACTTGTAAGTCAACACTATTGTAAGCCTTGCTGCCACTGAATCTCCGTTTCTAGATATTTGACCATCTAATGAATATGAAGGTGCACAAGTCCATGGCACCTCATGAGATCTGTCCATGGGACCTGATGAGATCCATCCATGGGTCTTGAGGGAACTAGTAGGTGAAGTTGCAAAGCCACTTTTCTTCATATCTGAAAAGTCATGGCGGTCTGGTGAAGCTCCTGTTGGCTGGAGAAGAGGAAATATATTCCCCATTTTCAAAAAGGGAGGTAAGGAAGACTCAGGAAACTACAGGTCATTCAGTCTCACTTCAGTGCCTGGCAAGATAAGGGAGCAGACCCTCCTGAAGATTCGGCTACGGCACATGGAAAGAAAGGAAAGAAAGGAACATAGCTTCACTGAGCACAAATCCTGCCTGACAAAGCTGTTGCATTTTTATGATAGGGTCACAACATCCCTAGATATGGGAAGAGCAACGGATGTCATCTTCCTCAAGTTATGCAAAGTGTTCAACACTGTCCTCCATGACACTCTGGTCTCTAAATTAGACAGATACAGATTTGATGGATGGACCAGTTGGTAGGATGAGGAACTGGCTGGATGGCTGCTCATCAAGGGTTATGTTCAATGGCTCGATGTCCAAATGGAGATCTGTGATGAGTGAAGTCAATGAGGGACTGGTACTGGGACTGGTGCTATTTAACATCTTTGTTGGTGACTCGGACAGTGGGATCAAATGCACCCTCAGCAAGTTTTCAGACTACACCAAGCTGTGTGGTCCAGTTGACACACTGGAGGGACCTTAACAGGCTTGAGAGATGGGCCCATGCCAACCTCATGAAGTTCAAACAGGTCAAGTGCATAGTCCTGCACTTGGGTGGGGGCAAGCCCAAGCATGAATACAGGCTGGGTGACAAGTGGATTGAGAGCAACCCTGCAGAGAAGAATTTGGGAGTGCTGGTTGATGAGATGCTTGACACTAGCCAGCAATGTGTGCTGGTAGCCCCAAAAAACAGCTGTATCCTGGACTGCATCAAAAAATGCATGGAGATGATTCTCCCCCTCTGCTCTGCCCTGGAAGTGTTTTAAGACCAAGCTGGATGAGAGTCTGAGCAACATGATCTAGTGGGAGGTGGCCCTGCCTATGGCATGGGGTTTGGAACTATGTGATCTTTACGGTCCCTTCCAACTCAAGTCATTATATCATTCTGTGATTCTTGCTGCATCTCAATACTGAAGTGAAACTCCCAGGTTCCTCCTGGCACATATACACAGAAAAGCATGAGCATTCAGCTTCTCTTCTCGCTCAGCCTGATTTTTTTTTCCTATTATCCTCCAGGTTCTGTCAAACTCCAGCTAATCTTCCCACCATTCAATACTGCTCCAGATAATATAGTGACTGCAGTTGGAGTCATTGCAGATAATTCCTAGTGAGCACTACCAGCTCCAGGAGGGTAGAATTAATGTTTTATTGGCAGATACCTTGATTCTGTATTTCCTGGATTTGAATTTTCCACTTGGAAAGGTCTCTGCTGCAACCAGATCATCTTAACTCTGCGTTAATGAGGATTTGGGGTTTTCTCCTTGTATCTCTCAGAGCTTCTTTGTGGTAAGGTAGCTGGAACTATCTTCAAAAATTTCCTTTCACTGTTTTTAACATCTCTTGCTGCATATCATCTCTAAAATCAAACTGACATTTGTAGAGCAACTTACAAGTCCCAAAGAGCAAGTTCAGGAAGCTAAGGATGTCATTCGACCAGTGAAGACATCTGTTTACAAAAGAGCACATCCCTGCAGCATCGTGGAGTGAAAAGGCCCTGTACTAGATGGAGAGAAGAGGTGCTGGGTCCAGGGGCAACAGGACAGTCAGCAGCTCACAGTTGCTTTCAGGCAACTGCTCAATTTCTAGGAGACATACTCCTGTCACTTAAAGAGGGATGACAGTGCAACAGGTTTGAAAGCCCTGTTGGGTTTTCAACTACCACCACCTCTAGGTACTTGGCATGAACATCTACCCTCGTGGGCAGCCCCACTGACACAGCCCAGTGGAAAGATTCAGTGACCTTCCCTCCACCAGCTAAGAAGCACCTTTCTTCAGAGAAGTTGGGCAGAATGGGGATCCTGGTGCTACATTCCTCCCTGGACCCCAACACATGGTCAGCCAGCAAAAGTTACCACCATGGAAGCCAAGCAGAGCTTACAGCATTGTATGCAGCACTAGCACAACAGTAGTGTTGGCACTTCATCCTCTCAGTCTAGGGACAAGCCAGACAAGCACATGTTGCCATCTAGAATAAATACCTACACGGCCTGGTCGACCACCCTCTTCAATCCTACATCTACCTAGTGTGCCCTCAGGGAGGTTTCTTCAACCTTATGCCAAACCAGAGCATCATTAGTGGTTTGGCACAGTTTCAGGAGTGTCCCTTGATCTCCCAAGCCTTGTATAAATATAAAATTCCCACTGAGACTGAAAAGAGAGTGAACCAGATTCTGAAGCTTTTCAGCATTCGTTTGCTGTAAATAATTGTTCAGCAGGCAAAGCTACAGAGCATACAGCCCTAGGTTTGCTACAGATACGAGTGGCAATGCCAGATCCCCCATCGGACCCTGTGTAACAGGCTCCTGCCCTTGTAAAAGGAATGACCCTATTAGAGGGCTTGCAGCATACCATCAGCAAGGCAAGAGATACCAAGATCCCTGTATTCTTATTCTTCTCCTCCAGCCTCCCTGGCTGCTCTTTCCCTGACTTTTCTGCAATCTCCAGCCACATAGCAAAGTTTCCTCCTGCATACCTTGTGTGTCTTCCCACCTGATGCCTAGAAGAAAGTCTAACCTGGCATGGTAGCAACTTGAACCAGCCCAGGGCATTTGATCTCACCACATGGCATCCTTACCAGTGCTAAGACGTGTGAAGCACCTCACTCACACAGAGTCACTCACAGGTGAAGCAATCCTAGGTTCAAGGCAGCTCGAGTATATACTAAAGCTTTCCTTTCTCATCACTTAAAAGCATGACGGCCCTCACAAAACCAAACTAAATGATGTGGACAGGGTAGTTCATACTGACCTTGATCAGAGGTTGCTCATTCAGCAGCACAGGAGATGTCAAAATTCAGCCAAGCAGCCGTTTCTCCACAACCACCTAACTGTTTCAAAAGTAACAACCACTGAGTAACATACTACTATTTTCTCTCTCCCCCTTTCATCCTCCTCACCTTGCCTCCAATGTCACTAGTAAAACAACAAAAGCAAATTCCTATATCTATTAAATAAAACTACTAATAGATTTGACTCACTCTTTTGAATAAACAGGCTTAGACAAAGCATTTTCTTAGAAAACGCCTCCCACGTCCTCTGTGTCCTATCCTGCCACACTACCAGTTGGATTTTAATTCAGCTAAAGTGTTTGGGTTTACATTCCATCCAGAAGTTTTTAAGTAGAGACCTCTTTTTATCTATTCCTACAGCTGCTTTCTTACAATTACATTAGCTGTCTATTTATTTCCTGCTTGGAAAAAAAAAAAAAAAGTCAAATGAAGCAATGCACCATTATTCCTCTTCAAGTATATGCACACTTTTCTATAAAGCTCTGCAAATTCTACAGAGCTTCATTCCCTTCTTAAGACTCATTTTAAAGAGCACCAATATTCCCAAGAAAATGGTGTTGCCTTCTCTTACTGCACCAGAAAACTCATTTCAGACATAAACAAGCTAGCAGCAACCATATCTTTGTTTGGCAAATGGAGAAGTCTCATCACTTAGTCCTGTTCATAGCAACACACAAAGGAGAACTCTGTAGCCAGGGGTAATAGCTGATCCCATAATCTGGCACTAACACTTAGAAAGATTAATTACCCTATTAAGATCTTAGGCACTACTAAGAAAATCTTTGTATAAACCTTTTAACTCGCAACAAATGCAGCATATTTGGTGCCATCAGTTTGTTGCACAATAAAGGTTCTCACCCTCCCACTCTCGTTCAGTTTTTCCCTTGTCTCCCATACTATATAAACACACACATACACACACACACACACGTGCTCACACATACAGTGCTTTTTTTTTTCCCCCCTCTGAATTTTTTTCCCCTCCTGTTTTCCCAACACAAAGGAATAAAGTACAAGTGTGTTTGGAGCAGATAAAGTAAAAACTCCTTCTGTCCCCAAATTGGCTGCCTCAGAGATTAAGCAGCAAGAGCAGACGCTCGCAGATTCAAAGGCTGCTGCTGTGTCAGAAACCAGAGGCACCTAAGCAGATTCAGGTCATAATCCCTACGCAAATTATATATCCAAAAATATGAGGAGGGTTAAATTATTAAAGTGTGTTATCAAAGACACCTTCTAAAGTACATCATTACTGATTAGCACCATCAGATGTCAATGCAAAATAGCTCATCACCTTGGTATGGTCTCCTGCTTCCACACTATCTCACTCTCACTCTGTCCTTCTCTGCCACATCATCACCAGCAAGAAAAGCTGCAACCGTGTGAACAGACTTAGATAAAGCACATATGAGTCATCCAGCAATGTTTAAGAACACCACTGGCTATCCATAAGGCAACTGCACGTGATTCAAATCTGGTGCAAGAGAGAAACACGTGCTGCAGAGACACATCTGCGGGACTCAGCTGGGGGGTTCTTCTCCCCTACTGAGAAGCAAGTGGGAGGATGCAGGTCATAACATTTTACCTGCATCCCACTTCACTGATTGGTGTCTGGGGACTAAGTACCAGACTTCCCACTCAGGAAATGCTTGGTGGAGCCTGCAAGCCAAAGATGTGTTTCGTCAGTTCACAGTCCTTTTCTGAGGAAGCACTTCCAAAAAGAGAATTGTAAAATCTTTGATGCTTCTATCTTGCAGATTAAATGGTGGGAGCATCTCCTACCCTAGGTCCTGAATGCAATGGCCATCAACAGTAACTTCAGATTGCCAACAAACTGCCCATGCTACAAAGATCACATCTTTGATGCATTCCCTCTGTTGCCTGAACTTACTATTTTGATTTCAAAATATATCTGAAGGAGCTGACCTTGGGAACATACCAGGAATCACAAAACCACAACATTCACAGCCTAAAACATACTTTTCCTATTGCTCATCACAGTTTTTCTTGATAATTGCTGGGCCCAAGTTTAGTTGAGGATGATTTCATCTGTCAGCGGCTGGTGCAGGTGGGCAAGTGGCCATCATTACTGGTTACTGGTACACTGGGAACATCCAACGCAGCTACAGTCCTTCACTGGGAGTTGTTTGAACAGCTTTTGTTATTCACATCAGATATCAGCCACACAAGTAGCTGCTGCTTTGTAAACCAGACCCCAATGCCCGAGTGGGCTCATTGTGTTTCCAACGCTTTCCCCACGAGTACTCTCAGAAGGGTATAACCCAGCCTTGCTATGCAATCATGTTGCTCATATAAGCAGTCAATGACATTATTTGCACAAGCCTACACCAAGGATGACCCATTTCTTCCTCCCTGACATCTGGTAGGTTTTCTGCAACTCAGTGGCCAGGGCAGAGCACAGTACCTCTAATAATCTTCCACTGCCGCATCCAGGTCCCTTTCAATGCCTTATGGCCCACACAGCTCCTGCCGCAGCGATTATGGAGACAGCAGTTGTGCTGTAATTAGGATCCTCCTGGGCCAGCCAATCTGAATTAGCAGCAAAGGCCAGCTGCTCTGCTGCCAGCCAGATCTTTTTGGCACACCCTCCTCTCAGGCACTCATCCCCTCCTGGAACCCAACTACCGGCAACACTCAGGCAGGCTTTCAATGAAGAAAATTGCCTCCTTTCCACCACTGCCTGCCCCGTCCAGCACTGCAGCCAGATGAGGCTTTCCCTAAGGAAGGCTGAGCCTGATGCACAACCCAGTAGCCCTGTGTCCTATCCCACAGGGCCCTGATGCTGCTTCAGGCCTTCCATGTTGCTTTCAGTGCCAAAAGCCATGTTGTGCACATAGTGGATGTGCAAACTTCTTTTACTGTCAAAAGCCAAAAGAGGAGTATGTTCAATATTGCTCTGCCCTGTCCTTTTCGCCTCCTTATAAAGACACAGTTACAAGTGTGACTATCTCAAAGTCACACATTAAGAAGCTCTTGAGTTAATTCTGCACCATTCCTGCTCCCCTTCATTTAGGAAATAAAGCAAAAAGAAAGTTGTGTGGGTTTTTTTGTTTCCCACTGTTATCAAAATATACAGTAGCTTGTACATGCAAGCAAATAAATAACCAAACTCAAATGCACACATGTGCCTTTTCACTTTGGATTTCTTACTGTCCACTTTTCCTCTGTACAGGCTTGAGCAACAGACAAGCAATGATCATGCCCATTCCTGGTTATGTTTACTTTTTTAAAAAATATTTTTATTCTTCTTATTATTGTAAATTATTTCCACATTGCAATCAATTATTTGTCTTTTTTGTTTAATTTTAAACATTATTTTTTAAAAAATAAAACATTTAAATCGGTTTACTGTCATCCCTCAACAGCAACACTGAGGAGCAACAATCTTCCAAGGAATGACAACACCCTTTCCTGCAGTGCTGTATAGTACAGTCCTATGACCACAGCCATCATAAGAAAAGCTACAACAGAGATGTATCCTTGGTTTTAGTACAGATCCAGGAGCTCTTTCTGACATGCCTCTTTTCACCCTTCCACACCTTGTAGGAAAAATGGATGGTCTCTTTAGTAGATGAACACACTGTGCTGTTTTGGTGAAGAAAGCTGACCTTCACAAATTTTCACAATCCCAAGTCTAGGGAGGATCAGCAAAGAGATATCAAGCTTTAAGAAATAGGTTCTGAAAGCAGTAAAGTTATTCTCTAATACTTCCTGTGGGAGCAGATTGACTTTACAACTGTGTTCCTATTCCTAGGCTGGAATTGTCATCATCATTTTCTTAAACGAATTTCAAAATCTCTATGCTTTCAAACAGAAAATAAAATGTATCTGTGGTGCACCATTTCAAGAAAACCCAGAAGCTCCTATCATTTTCTTTTGTTAAAGGGTTTCTTTTGTTAAATCAGTTTTTTTAATATATATATATGCCAGAGAGCAAGCAGAGTCTTTCCTTAAGCTGCATTTTTTTTAATGGCCTGATTTGGTTAGCCACATTAAATCACCAGGTCACAGATTATGAAACAAGAAGATATACAAGAGCTGATGGGCATTTTGCAGAAGATATATGAGGAGATAATATATATATATGACCCCTCAGTTCAGAGGGACTTGAGCACGCCATTGTACGGCATTTGCCACATACCTTTACCCCGGGGTGTGCATTAGTCCTTTGCCCACCCGTTTAGTTACCACAGGGATGTGACTTCTTTGCCAATGCACTGCAATTTCACTTCCCACAAAAATTACCACAGGGAGCACGGCCAACACTTGCTGGCAGCCCTGGAGACACCCGCGGTCTGCCTCGCTCTTGCAAGGGAGGACCCTCCTTTGACAGGTAACTCAGGCTATACTAAGCTTCCCAGAGCACAGTTCCCAGACCCTGCTTCCATCAACCTACGAGGACGAGCACAAGTCCTGGTTTGGTACAGCTGAAGGAAAACAGCCCACTTAGCACAGTACGACTTGCTCCTCATTAAAAAGCCATGCTGGAGGAGCACTTGCAGCCCCGCCTGGAGCGGCTGGACGGACGGATGGTTGCGGCGGTGGGTGGAGGGGGAGACCGGGGAGCAGCACAGGGCGTGAGAATTCCGTGTAGTTTTGCTCCCTCTAGCGACAGAAGCCGAGATTGCGGCTCACACCTCCTGCTCTGAGAGAGGGTAAGAGGAGGCTACACGAAAATCCAAAAGAAGCAGTCAGGCACCTCTCATTATGCTGCAGGAGCGGGACGACACCTCAGAGCAGCTCACGGATTCCAGCGCAGGATATGTGTGCCAGGAGACCACCACATCCTAGGCCGGGAGCTTGGGAGCCCTATTATCCAACCTCTACTTGCAAAGAAACCCTCTCTGCCAAGAATTGGAGGCAGGACTTTCAGCTCTGACCCAAGAAGCATCTGAGCCCATTTCCTTACACAGACAAGAACAAAATGGGGTGATAAGCATGAACTGCTCAGTCTTTTTCACTGCCTTTTGCCTGGGTTTAATAACTGCAAGGCTCATAAAAGAGCATGTGTCTTCCCAACACAGCTTGGCAAGCCTTTTCAAATATTTACAAAATGTATTTGGTATCCCTTGCTAATAATAGCCCAATAGGTCCCCAGATAGAGCACAAGAGACTGAGACACTCTTGTTCCGGTTGCTATTTCACAGCCTTGCTTCACAATGCTGAAAGACTTCTCAGTTCTTGTAGAAGGGTAAAGAGACAGGGAAACAGATTGCAGAGGTTCCTGAGGCTGTTATTTTAGGAAACACTGCTTCAGTGGTGGAATTGCATGCTTTCTCCAACCACAGTTCTGTGAGGCCTCTAGTCCTTACTTACTTTTGTTTAACTTACTTGTTGAAACTGAGAATAAAAACTCTTAGAAGCAAACAACCTTTCTGGAAAGTTTCCTAGGTTTATCCTTCTGTAGAGAAAAATCATTTGGTTTAACCACAGTGCATTGCTGATACTGGAGGCCAAAACACAAAAAAACCAATTTTTTTAAAAAACCTGCCACCACAAACATAATTTCAAAACTCCCTGCCCTTGGCAGTGAATACGTGACTAAAGCTCACCTACACCAGGCAAAGCCAGAGCCTCGCCTTTTGCCATAGGGTCAATCCTAAACAACTGGAGGTACTCAAACTGGAGGAAAACAAAGCCATGTTTCTATCTTATGCTCTGGGCTGACAGGAGAGACAAACCACCCTTGTTGGGAGTGCTTCTCAGTTAAGAACTATAGGAGAAACCATGTTTCCCACACTCTTCCTTTGGTCTTTGTCACACAGGCATTGTCCCCCCAGGGGCCTGAATTTCCCGCTGTGCTAGAAAAAGGAAACCAGAAGTATAAACCCTCTATGAAATCTCTATGGGAACAGGGACAAAGCAGAAGGGTTACTTCATATGGAACATTTACCGCATCAGCTCAAACAATCTCTGTGCAGGGCTCCTGTACCTTTCCACAATCTTCCCATGAAAGGCCACAGCTCTGGCCTCTCTCTAGGGACCACCAGCATCATCTCTGGGAGTGCAGAGCCAGCACCTCAGATAAGATTAGGTTCAGCAGCAGACCTATGAAGCTAAACGGGGGTAGTCACTCCTGCCTGCACCACAAAATGCCCTTGGAGTGCAGGACACAGAGAATCAACAACATCCCAACTCCTGCCCTGGGAGGGGTGGTCAGCTGCATTTTTAGTTCTTGGATCAGTCTGCTAACTGTAGAGAAGGATGAGGCCTGCTGCAGAGGTGGTCTTGCTTAGTGCATCAGAGAAGTAACAAGACTGCAATTGAGATCCAGGTTTCAGTTGTATACTTCTCTCTAAGCATCACTCAGGTCCCACTCAATCTCAATCTGACTCCAATGTGATTAAATGCTATCCCTATGTGAACTGGACTCAGAAGCACAGTTTTCCTGAAGTAGGTTTTAGAAGTAGCAGACCAAAGAGAATGGCTGCTGTCAGACATGATGCCAAAGGCACCATCACCAAAAATAATCCCTCTGGGGCAGCACTCTAGCAAGAAGGTTGGTCCCAGATTGTGTTCATGGAAGGAAGTTTTTCCTTCATTGCATGTGCTTTGAAGATTTTTACCTTTTCCTGCCCCTCTTTTTCCCCTTTGTGGTAGAGGGGACAGGAAGAAGCAAGAGTTACCAGCTCAGTTTTACTGCCAGAAGCAGTAACAGCAGTGCTCAGTAGTGGTGAGGGTGTTCTGTGGGGCACATCTGGAGCTCCAGGAAATTTGGAGCTGGGCCAGCCCTAAAGGAGTCACGCCTCTCTTGTTTTCAAGAGCACCACTGCAGGCAGAGCAAGGACACAAACACACTTTTCACTGAAGTCTTGCAATGCAGCCCAAGAAAGGAGATTTCATACAAGTGGGCACACATACATGCTCTTCTTTCATGGCTTTATTCACAGTCTTCATGCCAAGCTGTAAACTGGTATTAAAAAAAAATAATAATAATAAAAATGCTTCATTACATAGAGTGCCCCTCACAGCACAGACTACAAGAACTGTACAAAACCAAACCCTTTTCAATGCTTTTGTTGTCACCTGCACTGTGATACTGCCCTGAGTTCAAGCTCTTTGTGGGACACAAACATGTCAAATGAAAAGCCTCTTAGGTGAAATACTCAATAGCCATGGGTTTGCATCCTTCTTCAGTATACAGCAAGCAGCACAGAGGGGAGAGGAAGGAGATTCTAATCCTTCTAATCAAGTCTAAAAGCTGTCCTTAACAGCTAAAAGACATGTTAACACTTGCACCAGAAGAAAGAAGGTGTCCACCAGTTAAGGGAAGAGACATGTAACTGTAGTGGGATTTTTAGAAAGAGCTTCATGTGAGGAGTTAGAAACACAGAGATTCTTGGTGCATGGATGTCCCAAGGACTCACTGAGGCACATGGCAGGGCAGCTTTTCCAAGCACAGTTCAGAGCAGATTGGCCTTGAGTACATTCTCATTAGTCCCAAGGCATCTCTGCATGCTACCCAAATTCGAGGGGATGGAGCAGGGCATGCTTGAGCAGAGGATGTACAGGGAAGCCCCCAGGTTCACCCTAGCCTCCCTCCCCTGCCAGTTCTTCTCATCTAAGTCAGCACTGGCAACTCCACACACAGTACATAGTGCTAGCTCTGATCCATCAGCATTGTGGCATTCAGGCTGACTGAGCTGGACTTTGCTGGATTTGATCTACAAGCAATGATCTGCTGCAAGCCCTGTTCCACCACATCCTACAGTGACTACTACTTACTTCAGGCTGGTGGTGGCTCATCCTGACAGCAAGGTTCCCTTGCTTCTTCATCCAGCTGGTCACCCTTAGCCTCATCCTAGATCTTAGACTGACAAGATTTTCCACTGCCAGTCTCCACTGTCTGGGCACACTCCTCCACTGGCATCCCACAGGACCTCCAAGACCATATTAGCAGGAACAAAACCAAAAAATTGTGCAAAAGATCCACATCTGAATTCGAATTGCATCCACCTCTAAACTAGCCAGACTGAATCTCCAAGGTCATCCCCACAAATTATACCTGCTTATGGCATGGCAGGTAGGAAGTCCTCCAGACCATAGCTGTTCAGGCACTTGACCCACTACACTTTGGTGCCTGTCATCTGAATTGTTGACAGCCTGTAGCAGTGTAGGGCCATGTGCTTTTGAGGTGACTCAGCCTCCTCCATTTCCAAATCTAAAAGAAAACCTTGGAAGAGTGTATGAAGAGCCTCATGCTCCATTTCAGCTCATTTTTTTCTGGAGGCAACAAGTGTAGGTATGAGTGTGAAAGTGAATGCATGAGGAAGATGGGAGCTGCAAAATGTACATGAATAGATGCATTGTTTCTACGTATTTGATTCACGATGGTTTAAGCATTGCCCAACAATGTTATTACAGTAGTATCTGACAAACCAAAATCCACTCTCGGTTACTAGATACGGTAATGTTCTATACAGATACTGTGATTTGTCCTTCAGAAAACTTCACAGCCTTGTCATGAATCTCTATGATTTACAGTACCTGCTGCTAGCTGGAGCTCACAGATGGAGCACCAGTACTCCAGACTGACAATACGCAGCCAGTAACGCTGAGCGGGGATGTGTCACCTCTATAAAGGTTGAAAATAGGACAAAAATATCAGAGAACAGAATAAACTTCTGGGAGAGGCTATTTTAGTCTTCTAAACTGAATATTCAGGCTTAATTTGATATTTCACACTGGGCCAAATAGACACCCACAAAATGACAAGGCTGGTTTGCTGCTGCTGAGTGTTCTGGGTTTGTAATCCTTCTGTCAGTACTCTTAGTCATTTGCTATTTCATGGTCAACTTACAGGTATCATTCCAGGGGGAGAGCAAGGAAGGGAACATATTATCTTAAAGAGATATTAATTAAAACATCATAAAAAGACCATTCTTCCCCACTGAAGTACCCAAACTCATTTAACTAGGTTACTTGCCATTTTCAAACATCCGAATTTCAAGTTATCTACCAAAATGAAACAGTTACCTTTGCACACCAGGGAAATGGAGGGGAGGGAAAGAAGGAAAACACCTACTCACACACACTTTCCTGGCTTTTAGAGAGAGGGACTTTTTATGTCAGATCAACATGAGATCATCTAAAAAAAAAAAAATAATAAAAATTAACAAGCTAATTCTGGGATTAACCAGCTCTTTTTAGCTGTTCAGCAAGGGCAGTGAGGGTTCAGAAAGGAACAGGCAACTGGGTATCAGTGGAAGTCTCTGCCACAGCAGTACTGTGAGCCAACGTTTCTCTGCTTGTGGCACAGTTTGGAAAGGACTGCATTCCTGTCTGTCATGAGCAGATCACTTAAAAAGTGATAAGAAACATTTCTAAAGGAATGATGAAATGTGTCAAAACATTTTAAGCGTTAAAAGCAACAAAAGCAATAAAAGATTTGATTCTAAGCTTTCCTCCAGCCAGAACTATTGTCATTGAGGATGCCAGAATCTTCTCAGAAGACTTTTTATTTTTTTCCCCCTCTACTGAATTTTTAAATAATCCTTCATATTCGAAAAATAATCCTATAAATTCTAGACTAGTTCAATGAAGGAAGCGAAGCCCTTGTGATAGTCAGAGCAACTTCTAGCAGACTTGCTGAGACAGAATAGGAGATGTGGGCATTATGGGCTTTAAGCAATGAAAAGAATTCAGGTGAAAATTCAGGACAAAAAGTATGCACAAGATGATCCATGCATGTCCACATGGCCACTGCAAATCACAAGAGACTAGAACAACCTCCAGGTCCACCTCAACAGTACATCCCCAGCCACAGTTTAGGTTTAACATTAAGAACCTGAAAGCTGGAGAGGACATCCTCACCTAAGGTAGTTCACAGGCCATAAAAGGAAAACCATACCTGCTCAGCATGACTCTGGGCCTGATGGGCTGTTGTCTGTGAATGAGGAACCTAGAGCTCATCCTTCCTCACGCCATGCATCTGAGCTTTCACTGGTGCACATATGGCAAGCATTCAGCAATTCTAGGCTAAAAGACATTATTTGAAAGCAAAACAAATGGTGCAGACAGACAGACCTTTACTCTGTCTTTATCAGAAGGTATTGAATAAACAAAACTGCCAAGTTTGTACCAATACCAGCCTTCACAGCAGGTGACCTCCAGCTTTTTCTCAAATGCTACATTCCCGAAGGTCAGAGCTCTTTCCAGTTGAGAGTGTGAACTAGCCAAGTCTGCCCTGTGAGAAACCCAGCCATGACTTGGGAGCACACTGCCAAGCTCTCCCTGAGGGGTCAAGTGATGTCTGTGCCAGATTTGGCTCCTGGAGCACTCTTATCTTACAGGAGTTTGGAAAGGCAGCAAATATCAGTCACAATCTGATGAGCTGAATAGAAGGTTTGGGGCATGAAAGGGGTCTTAGCTAGAGTGGGGTCTTAGGAGAGCTCTGCATCCTCCAGAGTCTTACAGAAGCAAGATTTTCATAGGACAAAGGCAGGTTTTTTGTGGGGAAAAAAAAAATTAAAAAAAAAATCCAAAAGTATGTTGCGTCATCATTGTCTTCATCCTTGCATCTTTTACTTCTCATTTCCCCTCAAAAAAAAAACAGCCTTAGATCTAGCATCACATATTTCCAAGACAAGCAGAAGCTTTTTCAGAAGACCAACAGATCAGTCAAACAGATATTTTTGTGACTCCCAACAGGAGACTTCTTGCCCTGAAAAGCCTTCATTGTGCTCTCTGCAGGCAGCAGCCAATGCAGACCTCCAGCATCTGACGAACTTGAAAAGATCAGTGGCTGGAGGGGAAAGGGGATGAGAAGGGTGACCCTCCTAAATAACTTCTGCAAAGTGACTCATCCTTTCACTGACAGCATTGCCATCTCTGCCTCCGCCAGCGGGGCAGCTGCTCCAGCCCTCCAAGTAGTGAGGGAATGTTCTGTTCCAGAGATGGTGAAAAGAGGGTGTGGGGAGGGGGAAACAACCCTTCCTCGTGCATGTGAGCATGCATGTGTAATTGCCCTATGATTTCAGCTATTTTGACCTAATAAGAGCTACTGCATTAGTCACCAGTCTTGGTTCAAACAGATGCATTTGCAAGAATTTGAAACAGAAGGGGAAGGAAAAGAAGAGAGATGAGATGGCACAACCTCCGGGGCAAAAGGGCATTCCAGCAGTGAGAGCTGGGGAGGTCTCACAGCACCACTGTAAGCAGCAGACCTGCAGTACCCTAGGCTCACTTTGAGAAGTGACTTTCCGCCTCTGTGCACCAAGGCACCAAGAGACCCTGTTCTTCTTCCAAACTGCTCCATTTGTGCTGTTGGAGTTTCTCAAGAAAAGAGTGAGAACATCTGACATTATATAGCAGTTTCTTTAGAAAACTCAGTTCTTTTGGTAAATTACAGCATCACACCTTTCATCTCTTCCTCATAAGGCTGCAGTACAAGTCAGTAAGGCTGGCTTGGGGCACAGGCTGCCCGGTTTTGTTTAGGGAGCATACTTGATGCCTGACTGATCAGCAAAGGTGTGGCAAGGCATCAAAGCAGCATTGCTTTCCTACCCTCTGAAGCCTCTAAATTAACCAGTCATGAGCTTCAAGTCCACAGGGTTGAGCCCACCAACATCAGGTAAGGGGATTCAGTACATTAGGAATTCTGTTCCTACAGCAAATATTTACTTTTCCAAACCAGAGCAGACAGGATTTGCCATCATGCATAGAAATAGGGACAGTTCTCTACTAAAAATATTTCTTAGCCTTCCCCCTTTCCTCCTCCCTAAAGCAAGTCACACTTACCCTCCAAAAGCTGCCTTTCTTGCATAGGTCTCTGCTGATCTCACTGACAGTGGGGACGAAGAAGGAACATGGCTCCTGTGTATACGCCCAGCTCCAGCAGCAACCCTTCCCCTCACCCTAAAAAGAAAGTCTTCTCCACCCATACAGTTCCATCCAAGTCCACAGGAAAACTCCCACTGGATTCCACCTTGGAGTATTGATTCTTACGTCCCTTCTCTGAAGCTACTACCTTTCTCCACCCTGTCTTTCCAAATCCATATTTACTCTTTCCTTTGTTTTATCACACAAGTAGTACAAGCATCTCATGTACCTGCACCACAGCATTTACCAAAGTCTAAGTAAAGTCATTCCTGTAGAATGGTGAAGGTGGGACATGACAGCACAGAAGATGACGCAGTCGGAGCACAAGAAGCACACAGATCACAATATCTACTGTTTGTTGGAAATCTCTTCCCAAAAACTTGAGAGTTTGGAACACTGACATCAATCCTGGATGTCAACCCTGAGCCCCAGCGCATGAGGAAAGGCAGGGAGAAACTTCTTGCACCAAATTACAGGTCTGAACTTCAGTGATTCTATCCCAGCACTCATCAAAAACTTGCAAGGACCTGCCCAAGCATGTGCATTTTCATTTTGAAATCAAAAGAACAAATTTGAGAACATAAAGGTTTTTAATTGTTGATTGGAAGATTTGCATGTAGACAAGAGTATTGTTTTCTTCTCCTGGCTGCCTGGGTAGCAAAACAGAAAAATTATGTGTAATTAAAATGGAAACACTATCAATTAGCTGCGATTCTCTGAGTTGTGGAAAGAGTAAAGCAACGAGGAAAGGGCATCCTTGTCCTCTGGCAGCCTCTTCACATCAAGATTATTCTGAAAATGTCTTAAATCCACTTAAGCATAAACTATACAAACAAAAATTAAAATAAATTGGTGCAGGTGGAAGGTTATTTACTAGTCAGTGTAATACCTGATTACACATATCCTGAGGAATTAACTTGATTGCCAGTACCTGAGTTCATTTCATTAACGTTACATCCTTGTCCCCCACGAGTTATGCCCCTTAAATTTCAAGTCTAATCTAATCTAATCTAAGACAGGCTTTTCTTTTACCTCTATAGAAAGTGCCCTTCACATCAACACTATTAGCTACTCCCACAGAAAGGGCACATATAGGAACAGCCAAAGCTAAGAAGTTGCTGAGTGTAGTCACACAAAATTGGGAGCTTAAAAACAATGAGGTATGTTCCACAAAGATGTTGCCTTTAAGTCCTATAAGCAGAAATCATACTGTTGCACAGAAACAATCACAACTCTGACACAAAGGAGGGTTTCATTCATTCTTAACAACCACCAAAAAAAAGGGGGGAAAAACCACACACACACACAAACCACACTTGGTTTTGATATAGCTTTAGTTTATCCTCTGAGGTACTGTCAAGTCAGAAATTGCATCAGTTAATTGCATCAGTTAGGTCACTGTAAAAAACAGCTTGCTTGTCATAATTTAAGAGTAGTATACTGAGTGCATAGATCAGCAAATATTAGCAACCCAGGTTTATGTAAGTGTCTCATGTGAGGACAGAGTTCAACCTGAACTTGATTCAACAGATACTTCCAAAAGCTCTCTTTCATGGGAACTGCCAACATGTTCAAACTGAAGGAGATAATTTATCACTTCATGGTGCAAATCCCACATCTCAACAGACTTTTGTAAGCTAGCCATTCACTAAAACACCACCAACATGTCATTATTCCATCTTTCTCTCTGTGTGTTCTTTGGCTCAGCATCAAAGGGGCAGAAGCAGAAGCAAATACGGAACACTTCTGACCAAAACAATTAAGTAAAAAGAGTCACAAGTGTATTGAGCCCCCCAGTGGAAACCATTTCATAGTACCATCAACTCTGTGAAATAAAGACAACTTCTTCCTGCCACAGGGATGGTTTGCTTTGGTTTCTGGTCATTCTGCCTTTACAGCTTGATATTAACACACCTCACTTAAAAGTATTTCTTGTGTCAAACAAACAGAAGGCATCTTGCATTCTCTAAAATCTCAGCACTAGTCTGCTGCTGCCAACCTGGGGATTTTTGCTGGTATCAAGAGCACACCTTGGAGCTGAAAAGAACAGTATCTGCACGTGGCCAGCGGGAGCCTTTGCTCTGCGCTGAAGTTAGCCTAATACCATGTGTCCTACCCATTCCCTATTACAGCATGACCCTGCTGGCCTTTCTCCAGGCAGGAAACATGCCACCTCCATACAGCCTGCCAACACCCTTGTAAACCGACTGTTGTGTAGTAATTTGTGAGTAATTCTTTTCGTGCTGACACATTTTGTAGCTAATTAACAAATAGGGAAAAGAATACAATTGTACAGTAGAATAATTCACTGCTAATTATTCTCTCAGGTCTAAGAGAGCTGCTGACCTTCTCAATACATTTCTTTTAGTTAAATGAATACAAACAGATGCTGACCTTCATCAGAACAGCGCTGATATATTTCCTGAGGAAACACAAATAAGAATATAAAGACATGACCAAACATCTCCCAGCCAGTTGCGCACAAGTCATTAAGAGCATTTTTCAAAGTGCTTGGTAGGTTCTAATGCTTTGTATTTTTGAGATGGGTAAAGGACACATCACACCTCTGATGACTCAAGCACAATGGTCTTAGAGTTGAGCAGCTGACAAAAAAAAAAAAAGCCAAGGATATAAAAACAAGTGGGTGTTTCAGATAATTTCAGCCATCGTTTTGCACATGTTATTTGTCAAGACAGCTTCTGGACCATTGTTACTCATCATTTGTATCAAGTTTTAAACTAGAGACAGCAAGAAATGCGGGTTTGAAATGTGACACCACACATCACAATTTAATGAGGCCTCTAGGGCTATGTACAATACAGTCTCATTCCCCCTGAACATACAAATACTCTCACACAGTGAATCAGAACCAAGAGCATCTTGCAAAGTACCCCAGGGTTTTATTTAAAGGAAAAAAACTTGTGATTTGTCAAAGACACTACAGCTCTCTGGAAGGAATGAGATAGTCCTTCCCGAGTATTTGTGCTAGTGAAGACTTAAAGATCCTTGTCAGAAGTGGAAAACAGAATCATTCTGGTTTTTAATCCTGAGCAGCTAGTCATTTTTACAGCGAGGTTTCTACAAAATCATTTTTCTTGACCTGAATGGATATACACATACAGCCCTTAACAGATGTGAAAAGCTGTTAAGTCAGTATAGATGCTCCATTCAAGGTCCTCCTGAACAGAGATGCCAGTGCTACATAAAGACGGGTATTCATAGCATCATCTTTGAGTAATTTGGGCCATTCAACTTGGACATTATCCACAGCAGCTACATTCAGAAACCCAAGTTTCCTCTGGAGTCCCTGGAGTGAAGAGACTGATCAAATACAGCTCTGACTACCTGTGCTAGGCTGGGATGCACTGGGTGAGGGCCACTGCTGCCTACCAAGCACTTTTTGAGACAAAAGTTAGACAGACTTCATACAAGTATCCAGTCTACATGCTTTATGACAGTTTTCATTTCCCAGATAACAGGGGTACATGAAGGCTCTTTAGGTAGCCTTGAAAGCACAATAGAGAATAAAATGACCAAAACCTCATGTACCCATTTACCTGGCTCCTGAGGTGAAGTATGGGAATTGCAATGATAAGGAGAAGCTGATCCAAGTCAGGCACCACAAATCCAGGTTCCAGTTTCCTTCTAAGGTTTATTAAACCTGAGTATGCACTACTCTTTTCACCTATTCATTTGTGCAGATTCCAAACTAAAAAGCTGAAAACAAGTAACCTTTTCCTAGCATAAAAAGCAGTAATTACAGAAAGAAGGCTAAGCATCATCTTCCCATTTTCACAGTCCCATCTCTGCATAACATGATACATATGACACATGGTACCTGATGCAAAACATACAGGAGCTACCTGCTTTTCCAAGTATAGCCAAACTACCAGCAGTACTTGTAGCCCCTTGCTATGAAGGTTTGTACCCAACTCTATATTTTACACAGAATCCAATATGCTGAAATAAAGGGCTTTTATGTAGGATTGATATTTCATATATGACACTGACTTGAATACTGATAGAAAGAGTAGTCTGATAGATAACTCTGTCTTACCTATGGCAAGGTGTTGCACATCACCCACAAAACATTGGTATTGAAATTCTGAAAGGTTTATCTAAGAGCTTATGCTGCTGAGGTTGCATCACAAACAAAATCTGGAAGGACTGGTGACACTGTCAAAGTCCACAGCCCTTTGATGGCTGGAGATTCAATAGTTGAGACACAAATGGAGAAGGCAATTCATATAATATACCACAAAGAAAGGTAAACAAAGTTTTACAGTTTTTATCACTGAACAGTATGCTCTGAAGAGAAAGAGTCCAAGGAGAGACCTTAACGCTCTCCACAGCTCCCTGAAAGAAAGCTGCAGCAAGGTGGCTGTTGGTCCCTCAAGTGACAAAAGACAGGAGAAGAGGAAATGGCCCCAAGTTGAACCAGGGGAGATTCAGATTGAGTATGTGAGGAAACTTATTCACTTATTACTCAAACCCCATCCCTGGAGGTGTTTAAATTACACTGCAATGTGGTGCTGAGAGATATGGTTTAGCAACAGGCTTGATAGAGTTAGGTAACAGATGGACTCAATGATCTTAAAGGTCTTCTCCAACCTAAATGATTCTATGATAATCAGCCCCACCTCCATGGTATAAATTCCTCATCCAGAGCTCTGCCAAACAGGACATTTCACAGAAAAATCAGAAAAAGGAGCTAGAGAAATATAAGAACATATCCTATCAGTTCCTCAAGCAGCAGAAAACCCCTTCCTAATAAGCAGAAGTGAATTTTGAGAACTGTTCTGGAGCCTGTGGCCCAACAGCAATCACAGCACTGACACACCATCAAAAGAAACTCTTCTTTCCTAAAGGTCCACAAGTATGGCAATCAATGAAGGGATTCTTGTACCAAGAAATGGTCACTGTGTCCACACACAACCTTATTGCTTAAAAAAAAAGGCACATACATTTTTTGGGGGTTTTTTTGTGTTGTTTTTTTTTCCTTCTTGTTAAAGCTGCAATTGAAACTCTCCTGCTGAACTCTCCTCTGTTTGCACTATTAGAATATCTGCAACATAATCTCTCTTAGCAAGATTAAGCTCATGTAACTGGCAGGGACATGCCAACAGCTCGTACATGGAACAGTTTCTCTAGGAAAGTTCTCAGCTCTTCCAGATACAGATACTTACATGTAGTAAACAAGTTATCCCTCAGTCTGTTTCTGAATGCATCCTCCTTTTAAGCTCTCACCTCATAAGCAAATTTTCTAGCTTTCTTATCATTTTGCTGGCCTTCCCTTAGGTTTTCTTTGTATACCTGCACTGATTCTACTGATAGTTCAGGGATTGACTATGGTCCTTTCAATGTGCACTTGACAGTTGTAAGTAAAGGCAATAACAAATTTTAGAAAGGAGTGTCAAGAAGACAGGAAGTTATTTTCCCTGAAGGCATAATATTTATATGGCTATTTACCAGTTTTGCCAACAAGGTCCCTCTCACGGTGTAGATACAAATCACCATCTACCACTCTCAGATAATTAACTAGCATGTGTCTGGATTAACACATCTAACTGGAACAGGATGCAGGAGGATGCAAAGGTAGTAGAGAGACTAAATCACCCGAGCAGCACAATTGAGTACAGCAGAGCATATTTTGGACACCAGCCAGTGAGACTATGTTGAGTTAAAGTGCAGGAGGAAAGGTTTGACTGAAAATCCTGAAGTGAAAATCAATGTGGCTTGTACCTCAGCAAGTAAAGCCCTTAAACATCCAAGTGGAAAACTGAAAGGAAAGACACACAGAAAACAAAGTCTTCCACTGGGGAGAAAAGAAAAAAAAAAAAAAAAAAAAAAAAAAAAAAAAAAAAAAAAAAAGAAAAAAAAAAAAAAAAAAAAAAAAAAAAAAAAAAAAAAAAAAAAAAAAAAGGAAAAAAAAAAAAAAAGAAAAAAAAAAAAAAAAGGAAAAAAAAAAAAAAAGAAAAAAAAAAAAAAAGGAAAAAAAAAAAAAAAAAAAAAAAAAAAAAAAAAAAAAAAAAAAAAAAAAAAAAAAGAAAAGGAAAAAAAAAAGAAAAGGAAAAGTAGTTCTTCAGAAGTCTACAGCTTCCTTTACTTAAAACTTTTAGCAGAAGGTTGAAAACACTCTACTACTCCACAAACCTAAGAACAAATCAAAAACTCTTGGAAACAAGTACTTACATAGAACTTTTCCCAGAACTACCCTTCTTCCCAGAGTTGCCATGCAGAAGCCACCCCTCCTTATGCAGCTAGCAGCAGCAAAGGTGCCCTCACAAACACCTGTCTTACTCACTACAGACTTTGGTGATCACAAAATCGTTAGTTTACAAATGGAAACAGCTGGAGGACTGAGGAAGCATCAGAACATTCCTTCAACTCTCTTATTCCCTTGCTTTGATCTTAGTGCTAGGAGATGCATGCAAATGCAATGTGCTGTACCTTTTTGAGACTGTTCATGGAATTGTTTTGGTCCAACTATTATCTAACTCTATCAAGTCTGGTGCTAAACCATGTCCTTCAGCACTTTTACTTTAAAAGCATAGCTTCTTTTGTTACTTTTGATGCCATTTGTATATTCCATGATGCTTAAAGAGCCATCTTAAAAGCCCTTGGCAGAGAACTTTTGCCTCCACACGAATATTGTCAGTTGTTGCTGGCAAAACCAAATTCAACTTCTGCAGTAACATCAGAGAGTACAGAAATTTGGAGGAAGCTGAGTCTGACCAGAGAAATAAGGTCTGTGGTAGGAGATGTAGGTGAGGAAGTAAGAGTATATAAAGGTTCTGGGACTGAACAAGTTGGGGTTCTGGGTTGTGTCAGCCTTTCTGAAGATGGAAGACAGCCTTTCTGGAAAGATCTTTTTCTCTCCCCACAGCTTGCCATTTCTCCAGCCTCTGAAACTAAAACTTCTTGCTTCCATCCCTTTTCATCTTATTACCCTCCTTGAGAAAAAACAGGAGAAGTGATACTTTGAAGTATTGGAGATCAGCATTTGTGCATCTTCCTGATGTCAACCCCCTCACATGCTCCCACCTTCTCATGGCAGTGGCCAAGAGCCAGGCAAGAACAAAGCAGGGAAGGGCTTCCCATCTGGCATGGGCAAGGCAGGCAGGCAGCACTGGTAAGCACTTCTTGTGGACTATGATGACCACTCATGCACCCTCAGTGCCTTACCTGTGATAGTGAAAGCCCTGCTGAGCAGGGGATGCAAGGGGACCGGGACATCCAGGCATGTCAGAACTGCCAGGCAGTAGCCACACCTCGATGACGCTGGATGCTCTCTATTAATAGGGCACCAGCTTCCTGCTCCAGCAAGAGTCAGAGATGCTTTGAAGTAAAATCGGCTTTTCCGGAGACTGATCAAAATAGAAATCCAAGCTGCCTAAATCTGCAATGGAAATTTCAATCAACACTCAAGTTTTAAAATAAAATTTGGAATCTATTCTGGTTCCAAATGAATTGATTAAAGAAATCAGATACACAACTAAGTCTTTTGGTTGGCTTTTGCTCTACGCCAGCTGAAATAAAACTTCCTGTAAAATAAGCATTAACGCTCAGCAATCCCAAACCCTAACTCCTGTCAAGATACTGCTGAAGATACAGGAGTCAGGGTATCGAATAGCCCAGAGGAAATAAAAAATCACTAGGAAATTTGTACACAGGTAGAGGCCCCGTTCTCCAGCTCTGGTGGCAAAATTCAGCCTCCCAGAGAGTTAATGTTCAATGGGCTAATAAAGTGTGATTGATTCATTGATAATGCGGCACTGCCTTTGGGAGAGGGAAGAAGCTATCTCGAGAGACAAGCGAGGCAATTGTTTGCTTTCTGTGGTGCTCGCAGAGTGCCCTGCGGTAACCCTTGCGCTCTGAAATCCTCATATTGGCTATTCCGAAGTTGGGTGCGGAGCTGTGCTTTCCCATGGCTGCCACTAATGACTTGCAGCTGTTGCTAATCTGTGCCTCTGATTTCCTTTGATTACTATGTGTATTGATGCCTGTGGTAAATAGGCATCTGCCAGGTGCCAGCACAATCAGGGGGAAAATATAAAAAGTTCCCTGTTTCAAATTCAATGTGACATTGTGCTTGTCGAGAGGCAGACGGTTAACTATTTAAGGGGAACAGTTTCCTGGGCTCTTTGCTGGCCTCCTGGCTATGGAGGAGATTCTCATACATTTTGGTGACAGCAACTCCCAGCTCTCTCTCCCAGCCCCAGATGTAGGAAATAGCCACAGGGAGAAACTGGTGGTTATGGGAGTCATCCCAGCCATGTAACAGCCCGGGACATGCAAGTTTGGCTCTGCTATTCTAGAGGACGAGGGCTCTGGGACTCAACTCATCATTCCCCAGGCACAGCATCCCAGAGCCACACAAGGACCTGGGTTTCCACATGATGACTCAAGATGGCCACAGATTGCTGCTGCTTTCTCCTTGCCATGGTCTGCTGCTTTGTGCTGTGCTGAAAGGCAGCAGGACATTTTTGCTTGCAGTCCCAGAGTAAAAAGAGCAGTAGATTCCCACAGCCCATTAGGAAAATATCTGTCTTGCTGGCAGCCAAGGCTAATATTAGATTTTCCAGAAGGAAGCACAAGGGTCTCACAATAAGAAATGTCCCTGGAAGAGTTTCCCCAGCAGGCTGCTGCAGCGGGACCTGTGCTTGCATTCTGCCTTAGCCCTAAATCCCCTTCAAGCAATTTCTCTGGGCATATCTCATTCTCCCCATCACAGCAGCCAGCTGAAGATACCACACAGCTGTTTCTCACTCCCATTCATCATCCTTCTTCCTGGGAGCAGGTAATTATTTCCAGCTGTTAATTATCCAAGACCATCACACCTGACCCATATTGTTTGCCTTTCATTTGCACCTCACGTGCAGAAAATAAACAAAGGAAAGCCTCAGAGAGACACCACTTACATGGCAGTGCTAGAGAAAGGTGCAAGCTGCTCTCTCAAAATCTGCTTTTNGGGGGGGGGGAAGGTTGCTGTTCACTTTTGTGCCAGGACAGTGGGGAACCCATGGAGCACAGCGACGGACACAAGCTGTGCTGGAGGAGAGTCCCAGATATGCAAATTTGGTGTAGGTAAAGTGTTTTGGTTTAGGCTTGTTCTACTCCCCTACCAGAAAGGAGGGAGTCCTCATCATAGAAGAGGCCAATCGATGTTGCACCTGAAAAGCCAGAGGGTGTGTAATCATAAAGACAATCTAGCCCCACCCCCTGGTGAAGCAGGTTCACCTAAATTGGATTGCACAAGAATGTGTCCAGTTACATTCTTTAAAGCACAGCTGTAGTTACATGCTGAATTTTCAGACCTCCTTCCCACTAGGAAAACTAGGCTGAAAACGTAAGTCACATATCCAGGTAGCTATGCACAATTTCTATAACTAGAGCAATACACCTTAGCTACCTAAATGAAGTCATCTGATACACATCATTATTATGTCTAACATTATCCGTTTTGGGGAAAGTAGATCTAACTCCATATAGATCATTGGAAGAAGAAAACTAGAGGTACCTACCCTCCTAAGACATGGTAAATAAGATGCCTTAGAAACCAAAGGGTGATCAGTTCAAAGTGATAGGGCTAATCTTTCAAAGAGACAGGGCAACACAGGGAATTAGAGGCAAGCTGATCCTGGTGCAGTAAAAGAAATGTCCTTTGCATACATGTCATAGTACACAGCCCTTTGGGGCTGTGGAGAACAGGGTTTTGAGCTAAGATACAGGCTACAGGAGATGGGATTTTGAATAAATATGTTGATTGCTACAGAGCTCAGGATAGCATGGCCGCCTTCTGTATGGGAGATACAATCTGACCTCAGAGACAGCGGAGTTCTGGATCAGCTTTTTCTTCTAAGGGGAATAACCCGAAAAACCTCAGCTTTTGGCTTTGGCCATTATGTCATAGTTAGCTAATGAAGAAAAAGCAGATCTATTTTGTGTCACTGAACAAGAGAAAGCAAAAAGTCTGGTAATAACTGAGAGTTTTCTTTAGCCTAAGGACTTGGCAACTTCAAGCTTGGGGCAACTTCACGCAAGGAAGACCTCATGCTCCTTCCCTTTCAACCACTGCTGCCACTTCGGCCACATTCTGGGCTGTAAAGCGGGGTACACTCCCAGCTTGGAGAGGAAAAGATGAACATTAGCAAAGAGGGCACAGGACCATTCTTTGAAGCTCTCAATTAGCATGTTTCAATTCACTTTTGAAAGTCACCTATCCTTGTCATGATGTGGCTGGGTACTCAAGGGAGCAGGAAGGTTTTGCATTTCACCACCGTGACTCCCAGAGGTTTTGCCAAGTATTTACTAAGTTATTGAGAAGGAAAACAAGAACCTAGCAGGGCTTCTCTTTTGTTTGGATACTGCTCTGGGCTCAGGCACCTGAGCTGGCAGCTGCACCTTTCTAATGGTACGAGGGAGAAAGGACATTCACGCTGTCATCTCTGTGAGCATATCCTGTTTCTGTAAGCTTGCATCTTGTAACTAGTTTAAGCTAGTCAGCAATGTGTTTTTCAAGGAGAAGAAAAACATCCAAACTTTGTCATCAAAACCCCACTGGAAACCAGCGGTTGCCTAGAACGTAACTGAGCCCTTCAGCTCAGATTTCACTACAGTAAGATTTCCCAGGAGAAAATGTCCAGAGTACTAACAGCAAGAAGTTTTCTTTTAATTTATATTCTTGGAGACCTGGATTCTGCAGCACATGCACCCCACCTTTCCTGCTCGAAAGCTTTTCACAGCCCAATGCCACCTTCGCTGGGAGCACACTTCTGTTCCCAGCCTCTCCCCAAGCAGGTTGTACTCATTACCCCTGGTCTTTTCCATGTGACTCCTTTTCAAAAGGGAGTCTACGCCATTCTGGTAGCCACCCTTTATGTACTAATGAGTGCTAATGAGGTGTCCCCTAAGCCTTCTTTCCTCAAGGCTAAACAAACCCAGTTTCCTCAGACTTTCCTTATATGGCAGGTCATCCAGTCCTCTCATTGTTCTTGTGGCCCTTCCCTGGATGCTTTCCAGCCTGTCCACATCTTGGGAAAGATGCGCAGGGTACCTCTTCACAAAACTAAAGTGTGGATCAGACGAAGACAAAAAGGTTGTCCCTCCTTTTTTAAACGGATTTGCATGGTTGTACTCTGTTCCCTGAGCACTGCTTTTGGGGAGCATCAGGTCCTGGTGACAGTAAGACCTCTTTTTAAGGCTGTGGGCTCCACAAAATAACAGAGTGGGGCAAGTGCCTAGCAGTGTACAGATTTGCTGCTCAGCTTGCCACCCTAATCTCTTTCCACCATACCTAGAAACGGTTATAAAGATAAAAGAGAAGCTGGAAACTGTTATTGTATCAAAGCAGATCTGTGGTATCCAGATTTTGTGCAGTTCTATTGTGTTCTCCTGCGCTAGCTCTCTATTTTTAAAATCTAAGCTAGGAAAAATAAATTACTCTCGACCCAAGTGTGTAAGAGAGTTTTCTTTCATACTGGCATCTTAACTTTATCTGATAATGAGACCCATGTAATTTCCTTGAGTTTCAGCTGCAGTAAGTAATGAAACAGTGAAATCTTTCTTCACTGATTAACAGTATTAGGCTTCTAGGGAACTGAAGCAATTCTCCAGTCTCAGGGAACATTAGATATTTGCAGGTAATCCTAACCTCATCATGTCCCCTCTGCTTGCACAGTTTCTGCCTCGTTCAACGTTACATTGGTAGCACTGCAGCAGAATATAAATTCCCAAATCACTGAACTGGTTTAAACCTCTTGGAGTAGGGGCGGGGGGAAGTTTATGGGATTTGTGTTCTTGTTTGCTGGGTTTTCAAATCCTTACGGGACACAATTTCAAGATTTCTTCACAAGCAAGAGAAGAGGCCTACTTATTCTCTCTTCCTATTTACAGCTGTGTCATCTCATCCAAGTACAAGGAAAGTCAATGAAAGGCTTTCTCTTAACTTCAATGAGCTCTTGAGCAGTAGGGTTCTGGTCAAACATCTGACAGCAGTTTAATCCGTATAAAAGCATATCTGCCTACAAGGCTATAGCTGTATTCAGGCCCTGCTGTGAATTCACATAATTTGTAATTACATAAAACCTCCACATCTTCTGAGATTTCAGATACATCAGTACAGTACTCCACACCTCAACACTTGTGCTTCCACTCACTGAAAGTGGCTCAGCTAATCTCCAGTTTTCTTTTTGCAGCTGGGAGACCATAGGCAGTCACAGGCAAAAGCGATCCCATTTTGAGAAATGTTGTAACAGAGACCAATTATGCCAACAACCCATGGCTTTGTCACAGACAGGATAATATAAAGTCTTGGTAGAGAAGCTTTTGGAAAAATAGCTAAGTTGTTTTAATGCCCAGTTGGATACAAGTATTCAGTTAAAAAAACAAAACAAAAACTAAACCCAACAACAACAAAAAAACAAACCCAAACCAAACAACCAACCAAAAACCCAACCACCAAAAAAACCAAACCCACCAAGCCAACATTCCAAAAAGGTGTCCCAAAGTTTACCAACCATTCAGCTGCAGGCTGCCATAACTTCTTTTTTTCAGTCCACGTAATCATGCAAGAGGTTTCATTTTATTTTCAAACGCTGTAGCATCTTTGCTGATGTTTGTGGACCTGCTGCTCCTGGTGCTTGCACAGCCTATGATAACAGAGCATGGTGTTAACTCTCAGGTCTGTGGCAATCACATGCCTGTCTACAACTGAAGTCAGTTGCACACCCTCATGCACAAGCCTACTACTTGGGCATTAATTGACTAAGCTTTCAAAAAATAGTTTAAGCAAATTAGTTCCTGACACATTACACATCTTGAGCTTTCCATTTGTGGCCTTTCATTCATAAGCGATCATCTACAGAGTGAAAAGAAGCACACTTCACTCTAATTAGGGAGGAGCTAATTAGACTCCATCAATTAGATCCTACAACACTTATCTGTAAACACTTGCTGGAAAGGTACATAGCAGATTAGTGACTGAAGATCTAATTAATAAGGAATAATGAGCTCCTTCCTGCATGAGATGGAGGAAATGTGCTCTCACTCTTTGAAAAAGCCCAGTGATAAGAGCCATAAAGCTGACCACAAACACAGCAGGAGCCATTTCACATGCAAGAGTCTTCTGATTTTCAGATCTAGTGTGCATGTGCTTTCCTGATTTTGCTGTGCAGCAATGCCACGCTGCTATGCGTGCTCCTGACACTGTCTTGCCTGCTGGGCAAATACACTCAGGCTGCAAAACCTTTCCCAAGGACAGAAGTTGTGAATGCTTTGTGGTGAGTAGTGACCATGGACACACAGGGGCCTCAGACTCTCTCTCATGGGTTTTCTCTGCCACTAGCAGTGATGGTTTCTTCTTGCTCTGGCTCAGGGCACACATTCGTGAAATTCTTCACACTTGCTACCATCAGTACTGTGTTTGCTCATCCTCTTCAGGTAGAACAGAATTTCACCTCTTGGACAGTGCTTTCTGAGTCTTAGTTTGCCTTCTGAATCCTGTTTTGTGTCCATCATTTGCCTCTGTCTTACTTAAAATGTGTTTTCTACAATTGCACTGTCCTCTACCAAGGAGTTGGCACTGTAGAGCTGAAAGAAATACTCCNTTTTTTTTTTTTTTTTTTTTTTACAGCAAGCATGCTACTGACAGCCTGAAGCCAAACTAAAGCGGTTCCTATGCTACCTGAGGTCATACCATTATTTTTAGCCATACAACTTATTCATATACCAGTGAATTAGTGCCATAACTGGATACATATGTTGAGAACATCTGAAGGAGTCCACGAATAGTTCAACGGTATGGCAGGGGTCACTCCTCTCTGAATATAGATACTTGCTGTGGAGTTTTTATGTAATTACAAATTATGTGAATTTACAGCAGGGCTTCAATACTTACTGACCTGACAGCAAATCATTTTTCACTTATCATGCTTTGCTACACACTTAAGATGGTCATCTGAGTCTTACTCAAAGCAAGACATGCTACATTCACTGCTTTCCTCTTACCCATCTGCATGACCATGCCATGAGAGAAAGGAATTGTACTGGTTCAACACGATTTGCTCATGGTAAACCCTTGTTGGGGCTTTACTAACAGTTTAAGTTGTCTTGGTATTTTTAAGAAAGATCATTAAATAATTTGTTCAGGTATCTTTTCTGTCTTTTGTGTTAGATGACCTCATGAAACATTTCCAGGCTCTCCCTTCCCAACGTTTTTAGAGAGAGGAACCATCCTGGGTCATCTTCAAACCTCTAAGATCTCTGAAGTTAATTTCTTCTTCACCTTATTTTGCTGTTCTAAACACAAGCAGTGCTTTTGATTAGGTACTTCACACAGCTGAAGAAAATGTTGAATTTTCCAGCCCTTGTGCCTCATCTGCTATCTGGATTGCTTTTCATTAAACTGAAGATATGTATTTTCCTCTGTCCATTCGTAGAAAGGCAGCATTCCAGATTTTTGCCTAATTAATTTTGTATGTACTTTTCTGATTGCATCTCCACTTGTTTATCCTGCTTTGTTACAGTTGCTGTCAGCTACAAGTCCCTGTTCTTACCTATCACTTGAGTCCTTTTGACTTCTAGGACTTGGCTCCTGGTGCAGTTGGATGCTTGTCTCCTGTGTGGTTTCCTCTTTCTTTCACATCAGGGTACCTTACTGTGCTGCCTTTGTTAACAGTAGTTTCAGTAACTGACAGTTCATTTATCTACAGGATTATCTTCCCAGAAGACACACATTTACCTGTTTCCCAGGCTTGTTGATGTCTGCTTTTAGAAGTTCATTAACCTTTTTGTTCCTTTCTCTCCTTTCTTTTCTCAAAACAGTGATTCTTTTGTTTCATGGTTGCTTTCACTCCAACTGCCTTCTACCTCTGATTTATCTCCCTCTATTCCTCCCTCGCAGAGCCAAATATTAAACCAGACACTGCTCTTAGTTTTCCAGTACCACAAACCCTGAGCTTGGATTAACAAAGAAGGTTAACAGCCATACATGGAAGCAATGATGTGGTGTACAGGCAACAAAGTGTCCCCACCACAATGCCTCTCTTAGCCTCCATCCAATGGAAGAAATGGTTATATACTACAACCAAACCTTGGACACATTTAGAAATTATTTAGCAGCTTTTGATTAAAAATATAAGAAAACACATATTTTACAGATCAGTATCTGTCAATCAAAAATCCTATGACTGTCTTGCAAAATTTGTCCCAGGCCATATCAAAAACCTACCTTCAAAGCTTTAAAAAATTTAAGAAAAGAACCCTTTTATAGAATCATAGAATCATAGAATGGTAAGGTTGGAAGGGACCTCAAGGATCATCTAGTTCCAACACCCTGCCATAGGTAGGGACACCTCCCACTAGTACAGGTTACTCAAGGCCTCATCCAATCTGGCCTTGAACACCTCCAGGGAGGGAGCATCCACAACCTCCCTGGGCAACCTGTTCCAGTGCCTCACCACCCTCACTGGAAAGAACTTCCTCCCAACATCCAGTCTAAATCTCCCCTCTGCCAGTTTAAGCCCATTGCCCCTTGTCCTGTCATTGCAGGACCTTGTAAATAATCCTTCCCCAGCCTTCCTATAGGCCCCCTTCAGATACTGGAAGGCTACTATCAGGTCCCCTCGAAGCCTTCTCTTCTCCAGGCTGAAGAGCCCCAACTCTCTCAGCCTGTCCTCATAGGAGAGCTGCTCCAGCCCTCTGATCATCTTTGTGGCCCTCCTCTGGACCCGCTCCAACACTTCCATGTCCTTCCTGTGCTGAGGGTTCCAGAACTGCACACAGTACTCCAGGTGGGGTCTGACGAGAGCAGAGTAAAGGGGCAGAATCCCCTCCCTTGCCCTGCTGGCCACGCTTCTCTTGATGCAGCCTAGGACTCGGTTGGCTGTCTGGGCTGCATGTGCACACTGCAGGCTCATGTTGAGCTTTTCATCAACCCAGACTCCAAGGTCCTTTTCCTCAGGGCTGCTCTCCAGCCATTCACCACCCAGCCTGTATTTGTGCTTGGGATTGTGCCTACCCAGGTGCAGGACCTTACACTTGGCCTTATTGAATTTCATGAGGTTGGCCTGGGCCCACCTCTCCAGCCTGTCCAGGTCCCTCTGGATGGCATCCCTGCCCTCTAGCAAGTGGACTGTGCCACACAGCTTGGTGTCATCTGCAAACTTGCTGAGGGTGCACTCCATTCCTCTGTCCATGTCACTGACAAAGATGTTAAACAGCACTGGTCCCAGCACTGACCCCTGAGGGACACCACTTGTCACTGGTCTCCAGGCGGACATTGTGCCGTTGATCGCCACTCTCTGGGTTCGACCATCCAGCCAATTCCTTATCCAGCGAGTGGTCCATCCATCAAGTCCATGTTTTTCCAGTTTGGTGACCAGGATGTCATGTGGGACAGAGTCAAATGCCTTACTCAGGTCCAGGTAGATGACATCAGCTGCCCTTCCCTTGTCCACTGTCGCTGTGACTTCATCATAAAAAGCCACTAAATTTGTCAGGCAAGATCTGCCCTTGGTGAAGCCATGCTGGTTCCATGCTGGTTTTTCTTGAGGGATCATTGGCTGAAGCTACATAGAAGCAAAATGCAACTCAGAACTTGAAACCCAAAAAACACCCTGATAGTAACTGTCCTTTCCTCTTACTTCCAGAATCTTCACAAATTATCATAACGGTACAGAGAGACAAACACTTTCTAGGAGAGGCCCAGATCCAGGCTGTGTCAAGCTTTACACCCAGCACATTTTGTATGGGATGAGATGTCAGAAATCCAAGCCATGATCTGGCTGTAAGGGGAGCAGCAGTGGGCAGGCCAAGCTACACCAGCCCATTCCTCCAGCGTATGTAGCTGTTACACAAAATCAGCATTACTCCTGATGTGTGTGGAACTCCACACACACAGGAACAGGCAGAACAGAGGGGTGGACGAGGATTTAATGTATACAGAACCCAGATATACTGAAGCTTCAGGGTGATTTGGGGGGCAAGAGTGTGTGACAGAGCACTGATTCCAGAAATACTGAAACAACCAATCTTAGAAAGCAGAGGAAACAAAAGAAAATTTGTTACTGCTGTACATGGCAATCTGAGTAAGGCCTCTGCTAAAGTGTGGTCTCTGGTTTTAAGTATCACACTTTGATGAAGTTAAGGACTAACAGGTAGCAAAGAGCCACAAGAACAATCAGAAACAAGTCCTGAAGGGATTGCTTATGAGAAAAAAAAAACCAGGTTAAACACTGACAATTTATTCAAAGAAAAGAAAACTGAGACAAGCACTGGAAAGAGTTTAAGAGTTTAAAGATTTTTATCCAAGAAAATCTATTTTTCATGCTGAAGACAAGGAACAGGTGTCCTGCTTCACCACACTAGTGAGAAAAAAAAATAAAGTAAGACAACAGGAATAGGATTGCTCTGATTAAACACAGGTGTCTACACTAAGCATCTTCTGCTGAAATCAACATCAGTGAAGGTTAGGGCAAGATTAATTTTGTCCTCAATAGGTAATTGCAGACAAATTCAGCTCCACTGAATATGGACATTAAACATCCATTGAACATCACAGTAGCCAGGACTTCTAGGTCAGAAGAACAAGTGAGAAGTTGGCAGAGATTACTCACAGCTTTCTAAAGAGGGTAACTGGCTCAAGAGAAGACAGCCAAGGCAGAGCAATGGAAGCTTCATCCCTTCGAAGGTCACTTAAATAAGCCTGCAATAAAGGTTTTGGAGAAACCAGATCCACCTTTGGAGAAGTGTGTCGTGATCCAGTCACCAACCCTAGTCAGCATGGTGTGGAAGGCAGCCGTGCTGAAGGTTGGAATAACTGCCTTTGGAATAACTGCCTTGGAGTAAACGAAGGTGAAACAATGCCTAACGGCTAACGAACTGGGTTTATTAGATTGAACTGGAGCAGAGGGGAAATGGGAGGGGAAAGCAGTGGGAAAAACACATCTCAAAGAGGAGGGGTATCATGATTTCAGTGGTTTGAACACTGTGGCACTGTCGCAGGAGCAGTTCCAAGTTTCTTGGTGGCAGAACAGTGCCGTGCCACGCGGCTTTCCTCTGGGACGAACGGCACAGGACCGGCAGTACAGGCTGCCTGAGGCGGAGCCCTCTAGGCACGCAGGCAGCAGCAGGAATGCACAGGCACTCAGTGGCGCTGTTTGAGCCGACTAAAACACTTGGGGTCTCACAAAACAGAGTGGAGCAGGTCACCCAGTGAGGTCCTTTGGAGACCTTCTCTCCTACCATCCCTGGAGATCTTTTAAGGAAAGGTTAGATGCGGTGCTTGGTGACAGGGGTTTACTGATGTGTTATAGGCTGGACTTGATCTCAGAGGTCTTTTCCAGCCTCTATGATTCTGTGACACCATGTCCCTCAGCACCACATCTACCCTATCTTTCAAATACATCCAGGGATGATGGTTTTGCCACCTCCCTGGGCAGCCTGTTCCAGGGTTTGACAGCCCTTTCAGTGAAGTGGTTTTTCCTAATGTCCAACTTAAGCCTCCTCTGGTGCATCTTAAGGCTGTTTCCTCTTGTCCTGTTACTTGGGAGAAGAGACTGACACAAGAGAAAGCCACAGCTACATCTCTACACCTCTGAAGGCAACCATGCAAATGCCGTGACTTTTGCTGACATCAGCCCTAGCACACACCAAAACATGCAGGTAAGAAAAGCAGGAAAGGTGCCCAAAAGAAAAAATGAGAGAAGTCTGGTTTGACAGAGGAGATTTCATTCCAGTAGGAGACCACCATTTTGATGATGTCTAGTGCAACAGGCACAGAGCAGCTGGGACTTCTTGGACTCCCATTAAACTGTGCATCAAGCAAAAGTTTAACTTTCTAAAGTACTTCTACACAAAAAAAAAAAAAAAAATTCCCTGTGTGTGGCACGGTGCAATTGAAGGCAGTGTTTATCAACTGTCTTAGTAATAAGAGTTAACTCAATTCTGAGTTTATATATTTAATAAGAATACATAAAACAATTAGCTCTAAGTAAAAGAAGGCTTCAATGAGAACACAAGGATCTTTGAAACACAGACATTTTACCAACCAGCCCTGAAGTGGATGCTCAGGTAGATCCTACAGACAAAATCAAACTCCAAGAAAGCCATTCCAAGCAGGACATAGACAATGCTAAACTGATATGCCACGTCTCTGGTGAATTTGAGCCAAGTCCCTGTTTCAGATAAATCCATGACACTTAGGATTAGCTCTGCCTTTTCCATGGTTGGTCCCACAAGACACAGCTGAATGCCATCAAGGCCAAAAGAAGAATTACCACTCTAGATGCAGATCTGGCACATCCACACACCCAGGTGCTGTGTGTTGCCAAGCCACCACTACAGAGCCCTTTTGCCATCACAGCTGCAGAAGGACCAAGACCATGCCTGTTGGCATACTGGCCACTTACACAAGTGTTCCAGCCCCTTCTGCAAGCATCTGCAGTTTGGAGGAGGTTCAAGAAATAGCTGATCTCCAATTTTATGGGTTATCCAAACAAGAGTTAAATTCAGGATCATTTTTAATTCACCCACAGTTAAAATCTGGGCTTGTCAAACAGCTCCCCTGGACAGGGCCACCTCCTTTCTCAATGAGCCAGCTCAGCAGTTGGCAGATAATGCCCAGAGGTAGAGCTCCCTTAGGGTAGAAAGCAAGGACTCCAGCTAATGCTACCAAGATGGTTTGGACTGGTTAGGATTACAGTGTCAGGAACTTGTCTTTCTCTACCTGCCACAAGAACCACTGCCTCACAGCAAATCTCAATTACTTTTCTTCCAGTAACCTTGAGGTAGAAAGGGGGATTTCAAAGGCACAGCCATTCTCATTTGCGTGAAAGTGAGCATGCCTTCAGACCTATAAAGCCACAGGGAAAAGTGACAAAATGTTATTGTCCACATAAAAGCNTTTTTTTTTTTTTTTTTTTTTTTTTTTTTAATACTTGCAAGGCATCACAATACAGCAAAGAGAGGAAGGACAGTCCCTTGACACCAAGTCAAACTGAATTGCCACTCTGTGTGGATGCAGCTGCCTATGCCTCTGGCTGCTCTTCTCACTCCGGGAATGTTCCAGCTGGGAATAAACTGATCACAGTATGAAAAACCAACACGGTCCCGTTTGTTTTCTCGGCATGTATCCACCGCTAGAGGTCATCTCGTATCGCCTCCTCGGGAGAAGTTTGCCCTTAGTTAAACACCGGTGGTTGAACGAGCCAAAAAAAATTAAATACTCTCTCCTTGAGGAGTTCCAGCCCGAATGACTGATAAGAGATGACTGGCAGAAACTTCAAGCCTACGATTTTGCCTGTCTTAGCATCCAACGCTCAGCCTGGGGGCTTTAGGTTTGATACACAAACTTAAACAATCTAAGGTTTCTTGTCCAATTTATATCTTCTGGCATTCTTTCAAGACAAAGTCAAGCTCCTTTTGTGTTTTTTGGTTCTGTTCTGTTTGTTTGTGGATTTTGTTTGGTTTTTGTTTGGTTTTTGGTTGGTTGTTTGGGTTTGGGGTTTTTTTTTTGTTTGTTTAGGGCTTTTTGCTTGTTTTTGTGTTTTTTTTAATCCATCCATTTCATTCGAGCAGTGCCAGAGGATTATGATTTACCTGTGTGTGCTTTATACCCAAACTTCAAAGGACATGCATGTTTTTCTGCTGGACATGCAAATACAGCAAAGCATTTTCTCAGATGGTTTTAGTTAGTTTTCCAGAGAGTTTTGAAGTCCTGATTTTGGTCATGATGCAGCTGGATGTGAAATTAATCTGAATGTTTGCCATGTACATGGCTTCTAACATGAAGAAAGGCTGTGAAGGGGAGTTTGTACATAACAGTTATCTTTTTTCCTCTGCTTCAATTGTGACTTCACTGGAGTCAGCTTCTGATACGTTAGGGATTGCTGAAGCCAATCAGTCATTTTGAAGTCCTCAGACATATCAAGGGAGGACAGACAGCAAGAACTTCGGTGTGATTTCCGCTAGGGTCTGCTTCACGGCCCTTGTGGTGGCAAAACATAAAATATAACACAGAACAGCTCTGGAAATGTAAAGTTCCAGAATCCTTTGGTACCTGCAAGGAAGATATCGCAAGCATTGGTCTTTGCTATCACCAACATCCGAGACCTGTGAACGATCGTCTAATGATTTGGGGGTATGTGCTACTGCTCTTGCTATGCCCTAAGTACAATTACTTACAAACTTTGTTACATCATGGCTTTAGGAAAGACATTACATCTTGATTTGGCAACTCTGAATGACAGGTAATTAATTCCCCATGGTGCCCAGGCACGCTGCTCGAAGAGTTAAACACACTTGGTTACAAATCACATCCAGTTTCTAGTCTGGACATGCAGCATGGGTGTGCAACAGTGTGAGGTTTGGATAATACTCCATGAGAAAGGCTTTTCGACTTTAAACTTGTCATTATTAAATCTGCCAGGTGGTGCATGCCCACAGTTTTATGTTTGTGGGCTACATTTCTACATTTCTCCACTATCTCACTGGCATAAGTTGAACTGTAAAATCCTTCCCTATGCAGTGACTATTGGTCTTCAGATATGACCAGCAACAGCTCCATTGATGCAGATGATACTATGATCTACCCTGCAGCACCCTAAGTTGTATGGCGCTCCAGAATTAAATCCCAGAAGTGGTGTACTTGGATGTTTCACAAATCTGTGCTTCTAATGAGAAACAAAGGAACAATGCACCATCCATCAGGAGCTGGCTGGGCCCAGCAGCAGCTCTGCTGCCCCCATGATGCATCCTCCACAGCAAACGGACATACAGCCAGCCATACGCCCAAAGACTTGCAGCAGTGTCTCTCATGCTTTCTACTGCAGAAAAAAAACAGAGTAAAACAGTGGCTCATAAAACCCAGGTGGGCTTCATTAGTTTTGTAGTGCCATGTTATGTGCCAGGTAAGGAAAAGGGCAGCCTCTATGCATATAGGAGGAGTGGGAATCTCATGTCCACCACGCAGCCTAGTAGGGAAGTCATTCACCTTGTGGAAGTCCACTGTTCTTTGAAAAGAGCTTTGCTTTTGTGTGCCTTTCACCCTTTGAGAGTCATCTGCACACCTGACAGGAAATATTTAACTTTACCTCTGTCTGCTTTTGTACATCCCCAGTGCTCAAAGCATGTAGCAAACCTATCATGGTAAAGAGATTTATCTTCAGAGAGGGAAACTATTACATCACCATCTCCTCATGAGGCTGTGAGACCCACAAGCAGCCTCAACTCACCATTCTAATCCCACCCAAATGCACTGCCAGCTCCTCTAGGACACATACACATCATTATGCTGTGTCCAAACAAACCTCCAGACTCCAATGAAAGGGACAGTTATCTCCAATTACCTGGTAATGGTGTCTAAAATATTATGGAGAGATAAACAGCCACCACCTTTTTAAGACCATTGCACATTTGCTCTCTTTTGAACAAGAGATCATTAAACTTGTTTTAAAAATATACAGGTTGGAGGGCAGTAGTTTGAGTGTTATATTTGTGTTTGGCTACATGCACTGCCCTTGGTGCCAGCCATTTATATCCTATCAAGGATTTAAGCTCTTCGGGGATTACGGCAAGGTTTTCGTGATGGCTGAAAGCAAGGGTCACTCCAAGTAATTACTGCAGCTGCCCCCAAAGACACAGGCAGCAGAAATGATTTATCACCGTTGCCATCATGGCTCCCTGAGGTGCCAGGGAACAAAAAACACTGAAGCAATGGTAATGGGATACCTGCGGTATTTCACATATCCTGCTTTCAGCAGCTAAAGCCCTCATCATGGGGCTCACCACAAAGCTTAAAGCCAGGGGGAAAGCATGGAGAAAGAAGGTACAAGGAAAAAGTATTTCATGGTATTCTTGCCATCACTGCTCTGTGGAGAAAGACCTTGGAGTCCTGATGGACAGCAAGTTATGCATGGGCCAGCAATGTGCCCTTGTGGCCAAGACAGCCAATGCCATCCTGGGGTGAATCAGGAAAAGCGTGGTCAGCAGGTCTAGGGACATTCCTCTCCCCCTCTGCTCTGTCCTGGTGAGACCACACCTGGAATACTGTGTCTAGTTTTAGGCTCCCCAGTTTAAGAGAGACAGGGACCTGCTGGAAAGAGTCCAGCAGAGAGCCACAAAGATGACTGGGGGACTTGAGCATCTCCTCTACTAAGAGAGACTGAGAGACCTGGGGGTGTTTAATCTGGAGAAGAGAAGACTGAGAGAAGATCTTATCCAGGTATTTATATACCTGAGGAGTGTGTGTCAAGTGGATGGGGCAAATCTCTTTTCGCTGGTCAGCAGCAATAAGACAAGGAACAACAGCTACAAATTGGAACATAGAAGGTTTCATCTCAACATGAGGAGAAACTTCTTTACAGTGAGGGTGACAGTGCACTAGAACAGGCTGCCCAGAGAGGTTGTGGAGTCTCCTTCTCTGGAGCCTTTCCAAATCCACCTGGATGCATTCCTGTGCAAACTACCCTAGGGGATCCTGCCTTGGCAGGGAGGTTGGATTTGATGATCTCTGGAGGTCCCTTCCAACCTCTATAAAGTTCTGTGATTCTGTGAGATGGAATGGAAAAGCCTGTTAGGTGATGACAGGATGCAAAGGTATTACCTCTTGCTGAGAGTATTCGGAGACATAGGAGAACAGTTTGCCTACCCATAACATATTTGCACTGGGATGAACAGGCCACAGCAGCAGCACAGATGAAGAAGCTTCAGCAGACTTTACAAAAATGATCCCAAAGTATAAATGTTCTAAACTATTAACAGTGAAGAGAAGGCATAAATGGATTCTCATGTTTTAAGGTGAAAATAGTGTGAAGAGCAACTGTTATCAGCTATCTTGACCTGTGTAAAGTGTGTGACACCGTCACGTGTGACATGCTGGTCACCAAGATGGAAAAACATGGATTTGAGGGATGGACCTTCACTAGATAAGTGATTGGCTGGCTGGATGCACTCAGAGAGCTGCTGTCAATGGCTCAGTGTCCAGGTGGAGACCAGTGACAAGTGGCATTACCTGGGGGTTGGTACTGGGACCAGTGCATCTTTGTTGGTCATATGGACAGTGGAATTTAGTGCACCATCAGCAAGCCTGTGGATGAGTCCAAGCTGTGTGGTCCAGTTGAAACACTGGCAGGGAGGGATGCCATTCAGAGGGACTTGGACAGGCCTGAGAGGTGGGCCATGTCAACCTCACAAAGTTCAAAAGGGTCAAGGGCAAGGTCCTGACCTGGGTCAGGGAACAGCAAGCATAAATACAAGCGGGGAAAGGAGTGGCTTGAGAGCAGTCTTGAAGAGAAGGACTTGGGGTTGCTGGTTAACATAAAATTCAATGGGAGTCAATGTGTGTTTGCAGCACAGCCTGGGCTGCATCAAATGAAGTGTGACCAGCATGAAGAGGTGATTCTCCCCTCCTACTCTGCTCTTGTAAGACTCCACCTGTAATATGGCATCCAGTTCTGGGACCCCAGCATAACAGAGACATCAGACTGTTGGAGCAGGTCCAGAAGAGGACCATGAAGATGATCAGAGGGCTGAAGCACCTTCCCTATGGGGACAGGCTGTGAGATACGGCGCTCTTCAGCCTAGAGAAGAGAAGGCTCCAGGGAGACCTTATAGTGGTTTTCCTGTACCTGAAGGGAGCCTACCAGAAAAGCTGGAGAGGGAATTTTTACAAGGGTTTCTAGTGATAGGATGAGTGGAAATGTTTTTTAAGCTGGAAGAGGGGAGATTTAGACTGGGTACTATGAAGAATTCTTTATAGTAAGGGTTGTAAGACACTGGAACAGGTTACTCAGGGAAGTTGTGGATGCTCCCTTCCTGGCAATGTTCAAGGCCAGGTTGGACAGGACCTTGATCAACCTTGTCTAGTGGAAGGTGTCCCTGTCCATGGCAGGGGCATTGGTCCTAGGTGATCTTTAAGGTTCCTTCCAACCCAAAACATTCTATGATTCTATGAAATCCTGGTGTAATCAAAATCCACAGAAGCTTCTCCTTTTGGTTTCTGTAGGAAATCCTCATATTTTCACCTTGAAGCTTGAGAAGAGCCCAGTTTTGAAACTTAAGATTAACTGAAAAACCTATCCTAGACGTAAGAAGGCCAAGAATTCTCCAATGTCAATAACCCATCTCAAACAACCACATGATGCCCTGTTTGCCTGCCTTGTTGTGTTTTCCTTGCTCCTCTCCACAGAAAAAGAAAATAATCCTATGGGTCATGGCCCACCATTGTTAGGTAAGCCTGAAGCACTTGAAAGTTCAAAAATAAAGCTACCTGAGTACTTTTTTATTGAGATCACTCCAGTTTCCTCAGCAACGTTTCTATCTGGGGCTTCTCCCTGTCCCTGTGCAGACACTGAAAGAACATCTTCAGGAGGAAACCAGGAAACACAGGCAAAGGAAACCTGTTTCTGGAGCAGCAATGCTGTGAGAGTAAAAAGGTAGCTCTGATTTTGTCTGTAGGAAATACTCAGTGGCAAACACACCTCGTGACCCACCAAAATCTGTCACTGAGAGCCAGAGCTTCCCAGGATTGCTTTGCAAGAGATACAGCAAAGACAACCATACTTCAGAATTCTTTTCCTGCTGTTTAACTTAGTGAGTTTAGCGGCTCCGTTTGCAGCCTGACAATACACCCAGGCGTTTTGGGACAGCTTTAGTCCTGAAAGTCACTAGATGGCAGCAAGAAACTGTACTTGGCAGCCTGGTAGGCCACTTCCCACCTGCGCTCCTCAGCTACCTCTTGCTTGAGGGGAGCGTCAGCCCTTGGGGCTGGCAGTCACCTCTGCCCGCGAGTACTAATCCTTTTCAACTCCGGAGACCCATCCCTAGGGTACAGCTTGCTACCCACTGTGAAGCCTTACAAACCCCAAAAGTGTCCTTCATGCACACTAAGTTCAAATAGAATCAAAAAATGCATTGAGTTGGAAGGGACCTTTTAAAAGTCATCTAGTCCAACCACCCTGCAGTGAGCAAGGACATCCCCAACTAGATCAGGTTGCTCAGAACCCCATCAAGCCTGACCTTGAATATCTCCAGGGACAAGGCCTTCACTGCTTCCACTGGCAACCTGTTCCAGTGTTCCACCACCCTCATAGTGAAGACCTTCTTCCAAGATACCAATATAAATATACCATTCTCTATTTCCAAGCCATAGCATCTTGGGCTACTGCTACAAACCATTGTAAAAGGTCTCCCCCAGCTTTCTTGTAGGCCACCTTCAGATACTGGGAGGCCTCCCCAGCTCAAAAAGGACAGGGACTTACTGGAAAGGGTACAGAAAATGGCTACAAAGACGATTAGGGGACTAGAACATTTCTCTTATGAGGGAAGACTGAAAGAATTTGGTCTTTTTTTGTCTGGAAAAGACTGAAGGGGCATCACATAAATACTTATAAATACTCAAAGGGTGAGTGTCAGGAGGATGAGACCAGTCATTTTTCAGTGGTGCCCAGTGACAGGACAAGGAGTAGCCTCCTATCCAAGGGTAGAAATATAAGAAACTTTGACAATGGACTCAAATTCTCCTGAGCCCAGAACAACTAGGAGCAACAAGGCTGCTCACAGGTTTGCTTTCCCTAGCTTTATTTTCCACATACAAGCACGTACCCAGCTGTGTAGCCCCTCAAACCACACGTCTTTTGTGAGCCTCTTGGAGTGATGACAACCACTGGCTACCTTGAGAGGTTATTTTAAGGGCCTTCAAGCACTACCCAAGAGAAACTGAAAAAGTTGCAGTGGGGTACAGCATCACCTATAGAATCATAGAATGGTAAGGTTGGAAGGGACCTCAAGGATCATCTAGTTCTAACCCCTTGCCATAGGCAGGGACACCTCCCACTAGTACAGGTCACTCAAGGCCTCATCCAGCCTGGTCCTGAACACCTCCAGGGAGGGAGCAGTCACAACCTTCCTGGGCAACCCTTTCCAGTGTCTTACCACCCTCACTGTAAAGAACTTCCTCCTAACATCCAATCTCCCCTCTTCCAGTTTAAACACAGCGCCCCTTGTCCTGTCATTGCAAGACCTTGTAAATAACCCCTCCCTAATCATACATCATTTTAAAACTCATCCCTTAGGTAAAAATGAGAGGACAGGTTTGAGGTGAATTTTTGTTCTGCAGCAGCACAGTGCTTATGTTCATGCCATACAGTACAAACTGCAATCACTTCTGCAAGCTCCCTGTTTTCTCCTGAGGGGCCCCAAACCACTAGGACCAGCCCTGAAACTCTCTGTGGTAGTTCAGGAGTTTCCCCCACCACCACTAGATTAACCAGACTAACTCAGCAGACTGTAAGTTAAAGAATGAAGCTATATTTACAGCATGTCCAAGTACACAAGCATGTATACTCAATATATATAGATGTTTACAATTATATACAAGTTAAAAGTAATACAGAAATTCAAAATCCCTCCTGAGCAGCCGGACTGCCCAGGAGAGTGCCTGACGATTCCCCCTCCTTTCCCCTCTCACCCCTTATATCAAAAATAACCAGATCAATCTCACATGATAAATCTGCAGAGATTGGAGGTGAGATGTCAAAAGCCAACAAGGAGGTTAGAAGAAATGGTTAGATCAGGTTACACAGGTTTCATGCAAAGAAGTTAAGGCAAGATGCAACTGGACACACAGACCGAAAGAGAAGTAAGAATTGGGTGCCTCATCTTATATTTTGACTATTTATGGCCCTCAGCTGAACAAATGAGTGATACAAATGTCACTATAATTTTCTTCTCTCAGCCAATGATCTAATTTCTCCCATTAAAATATTCCAATTAGCCTCAAACCAGCACACTCTCCACCTACACTTGGCCACAAAAAGTGAACAGAAACACACAAATTTTATTCCCTCAGTCTCATATCCATAAAACCCAACATGGCAAACCCCTTACTGGCAGTAGGAAAGATGATGGACATCTCTTATCTGATGAAGGATGAGATCTGAAGGACAGCTAAAGTTAAAGATACAATTCCCCATTGATATCAAATGTATTTACTATCACGTGCACCTAGTCCCACTTTTCTGTTCTCTCACAGAATGGTGGGAGTTGGAAAGGACCTCTGAAGACCATCTAGTCCAACTCTCTTGCTAAAGCAGGTTTGCCTAGAGGAGACTAGCCAGGATCACATTCAGACAGGTTTTGAATTACCTCCAGAGCAGACTCCAAGACCTCTCTGGTCAGCTTGTTCCAGTCCTCTGTCACCCTCACAACAGTTTTTTCCTTATGTTCAGGTGAAACTTCTTGCATTTCAGTTTGTGCCCACTGCCTTTTGTCCTGTCACTGGGCACCACTTGAGTAAGTCTGGCCTCATCCTCTAGACTTCTGCCTCTTTAGGTATTGATAAGTACTGGTAAGATTCCCTTTGACTTCCGTTCACTGAACAACACCAAGAGTCTCAGCCATTTCTCGTAAAAGATAAGTTCCATTCCTCTCAACATCTTTGTAGCCCTCTGCTGGACTCTGCTCCATGTCTCAAACTGGAAAGCTCAGCACTCAACTCCTGACCCTCATGCCACAGCAGCCCACAGCCAAGACAACATATCTCATCCCCCCTTTGCAGCCTGCTCTACCACAGGTGCTTGGTGGAGGATTCAACATCTGCACCAGCTACCTTCTACAGCCAAGACACACCCAGGCAGGGCTGGAGTGTTAGTGGGGAGGTTCAACATCTCTGAGTTAGAGTCCCACACCCATGGCAGAGAGCTGTTAGTGCTGGTAACAGTATGAAACAGTCCAAAGTCATTTTTTCAGACCTGTATTTTGTACCTCAAAGCTCCACAAACTTGGACAGCTAACCTGGATCCTCCTCCCTTCTCTGCTAGCACTGCCCAAGTCCCCTTCTTCACTGCAATGGATTTCTAAGGACTGAAGGGGTGACATGGGTTAGGAACTTTCCTCCTCCCACTCTTTGAAATTTACCAGACTAGCTCAAGTGGCTTGGAAGTAAGATGAAGCTGTATTTACCACATGGCAAAATTTACAAGCATATATACACAATGTATTTACAATACATTTACAAGTGTGTACACAGTAGAAATAATATGAAAATCCAAACTCCCTCCAGGACAAAGAATCACAAAATCACAGAATCACAGAATGTCAGGGGATAGAAGGGACCTCTAAAGATCATACAGTCCAACCCCCAGAGCAGGATCTCCTATACCAGATCACATAGAAAACTGCCTAGAAGGGCTCAAAGCTACCCCCTCTTTCTCCCTCACTATCTCAGACAGGCAAACAAAACCAAAAGCCAGCAAAGCTTAAAAGTCAGCAAAGCTTCCATGTTAGCTGTTGGCCGAGACTAGAGGAGAGATATTACAGCAGATTGGAGTTAAGAGATTACCAGATCAGTGACACAGCCCCAAGTGAGAGAGACTGTTTATATTTTGGCTTTTTATCCCTCTCAGCAAACAAATGAATGATATAGACTTCATCATTTGATTTTCACAACCAACAATCTAATTTCTCTCATTAAAATATTCCAATTAGCACAAGGGGAAAATAAAAAATTAAGTTAAAATAACAAGTTTCATACCATGTACATGTGCTTCTCTCTCCTCATTCCTCATTGTGGTTGCTTTCCTCCTCTCTGGTAAAGCTCCCCTTTCAAAGCAGACTCAAGGGTTTTGGATGGCTCACCCAGCCCCAGCTGGTCTGCTGTTCACCCTCAGCTGGTCTGCTGAAGGTACCTTGCCCTGGTATCTTCAGAAGCTCCTGTTCACACAGAGCCCCATTTCCCTCAAGTGCTGTGATTTCACCTATCTGATCTTTTCCTAGCATTTAATGAAACCTGCATCACAACTCCACAGGTATTTGTATCATGTTTGCTGCCAGTAGCAAACATTCAGCCACACCAAGATGTCCTGTCTGATCCAAGAGCAAACACAGGCTGTAGTGGGAGCCACTGGGATTTCCAAGCCCTTTGGAGCCCATATCGAGGAAAAAGTTACCCTCTTCCTGCTAAAAGCTTAAGTCCATTTTCTGGTGCCCAGACAGAGGTAAATAGGTATTAGTTTCCTAAGAGGCAAAGTAATGACTACCTTAATCACCTCCATTTAGCCACTACTGGGAAGGTCAGTCTGCAACCTGCAACACAGTGGCTGCTACTCCAGCTATATGTGCAGATGTGGCTCTAAAATGGTGCTTGGCCAAAACCTCTGTGTTAGCTCCCTTCTCTGCTGGAAAGGCAGCTGCCAAAAGGGGTAAGATTATCAGCAAACTGCCTTAAAACTTTCCTTGACATTGCCTTGGAACATGCCAGTGGAAAAAGGAAAGCAACAAAGAAAAGTCCCCTGAGTCCCTAAGTACACAAAGCAAAGCCAGGTTATTTCCAGACTTGTAAAGTTTCTGTTCCTGAATGTAATGGTGAAAGTCTCCATACAGAGAAACATCTGAAATATTTGAGAGACATCCTTTAACTCTAGTTAAAAGGAATGAACTTTGCTGTGCTCCCATAGAGCCTCACACGTCACAGCTGAAGTGCACAGCAATTTGTGTTAAAACCCTTGTGATCTCTGTTAATGGGAAGCTGCATCACCCCAGCAACTCAAATCACGTTTGGATGCATCACGTTACAGCATTTGGAGAATATAATCTACTTCCACCAACTGCATTTGCACCTATCTCCAGAGAATCACTGACTGCAGTCCAGCTAGGGAGGGGAGCAGAGGCTGCATTCAGCCATGCTGCAAATCAGCTTTTAATTTTCCTATCACTGCAAAGGGGGAATGGGTGTGACTCAATCCACAAAGGGCCAAGCCTCACTAGTTTATCCGCCTTATATTCCAGCTCTTACTAAATGTCAGGTAACAGAGAACTGGACATTGTCCAGTTCATATGTCCCCATCCTCTCATGCCCCTCACTTCCCAAATGTTGGTTTTCACCTCAGGGCTACCTGCATTTGACCCTCATTATTGCCAGTTAATACTACAGATGCATCAAATAGCACCTGTGGATTTGCTGCGAGCACTGCAACAGTAAATGCCAGAAATGTCTGATGCTGTATTTGGCTTGTAGTTTTTCTTCTTCCTTTCCCAGCTTGGTCTTGGACATCCTTTCCCTCACTGCTTTTCCAAAGCACCCACCCAATGACAAGTGAAACAGAAAGACACAGCATGAAAGAGGGCAAATGGTNGGGTGGGGGGAGAGAAGGCATCTTTCCTTTTAGTACACTAGCATCCATTTATTTTTGTAATACAAATCCTGGGGAGTAAGCTGCTTGGTGTAGTACATAGAATATAAAGGAGTGTCTCCACCCTCTCCCCTGCCAGCCCATGGGAATGCTGCAGTGCAACAGCAGTCCCGCGTTAGTGCCAGCTTTACAGGACGTCATGACCCACTATTCCCCTTACCAACCCCTGGTCACCAGGGGTTGGGGGGTGGCTGTGCTATGATCCAAATAATTTCCTTGAAGTAAACGATGGCAAAACAACACCAAACGGCTAATGAACTGGGTTTGGGTTGAAATTGGAGCAAAGGGAAAATGAGAGGGGAAAGCAGTGAGAAAAATACCTATCAAAGAGAAAGGATATCACCATTTTTCCCTGACCTGGAATTTGTGGCATTGTTGCAGAAGTAGTTCCAAGCCCCTTGGTGGTGGCGCTGAGCCGTTCCACGATGCCTCCCAGAGGCCAAAGGCAGTGCGAAGCAGGGACGTGCCATGTGGCTTTTCTCTGCGACGCAAGCAGCAGTGGGAACCGAACAGTACAGACTGCCTGCTGCAGAGCCCTCTAGGCACGCAAGGGCCACATGGTCGCTGCCCTGCCACTTGCCGAGGCGTGGGGCCAAGCAGAGCGCTGGGGACACTGAAGCCCTCTCCAACCCCTGCCCCCTCCGGCTTCACCAGAAGTCCCCAAGGTTTCTCCCACATCCGGGGCAGCAGGCGCCTGGCGCGGGGTAGCAGGCGCCTGGCGCGGGGCAGCAGGCGCCTGGCGCGGGGCAGCGCTCAGTAGCACTACTTGAGACAACTCCAGCACTCGGGGTCTCACACAACAACTTCGGATGTGTAAAATCCAGAAGCGAGAGGCAGAACCAGCCTGTGCCAAACAAGCTCACTCTGCTAAGAATTTCGCTGAGAGGCAAAGTCTGTGAAGTAAAGAAGCATACTTACAGTGCGGGGGGCATGCCCTTTTGCATGCACACTTTCCCTTCGCCTCTGGAGGCTTTTATAACCTGCCCTGGTTACAGCGCCGCTTCCAGCACAACAACCTGATTAGAGCCAAGAACGAAGAACCCACAACAACAAAGTTCTGCGGCCTCAGTTCTCCCCTGCTCATGCCTGGTGATGGTCTTTCGTGGTCAGTAGATGAAACCAGTTGCCTTCCTCAGGGCTGAGCTTTTGACCTCGAGTGCTGCTATGCAGCTGCCCCTTACTCGACCACAAAACACCCTTGGCTTCCACACCAGCAATGGAGTCTCACGTTCTTCCAGCTTGCCTGTACCCTAATTAGCTAAAGAAAAATTACTTGCCTTGTATCTGTTTATCAGAAGCCAAAATAATTTCATCCTGTCTAAGAATGAGTAGAGGTGGGGAGAATGTGATTTGAAGAGTAAGATAGAATCATAGAATCAGCCAGGTTGGAAGAAACCTCTAAGATCATCCAGTCCAACCTAGCACCTAGCCCTATCCAATCAACTAGACCATGGCACTAAGTGCCCCATCCACTCTTTTCTTGAACACTTCCAGGGACAGCAACTCCACCACCTCCCTGGGCAGCCCACTCCAATGCCAATCACTCTTGCTGCTAAGAACTTCCTCCTAATATCCAGCCTAGACCTCCCCTGGCACAACTTGAAACTATGTCCCCTTGTTCTGTTGCTGGTTGCCTGGGAGAAAAGACCGACCCCCATCTGGCTACATCCTCCTTTCGGGTAGTTGTAGACAGCAATGAGGTCACCACTGAGCCTCCTCTTCTCCAGGCTAAACAACCTCAGCTCCCTCAGCCTCTCCTCACAGGGCTGTGCTCCAGGCCTCTCACCAGCTTCGTTGCCCTTCCCTGGACACATTCCAGTACCTCAATGTCTCTCTTGAATTGAGCCCAGAACCAGACACAGTACTCAAGGTGTGGCCTGACCAGTGCTGAGTGCAGGGGCAGAATAACCTCCCTTGTCCTACTGACCACACTGTTCCTGATACAGGCCAGGATGCCATTGGCTCTCCTGGCCAGCTGGGCACTCTGCTGGCTCATGTTCAACTACTATCTCTCAGCACCCCCAGGTCTCTTTCTGCCTGGCTGCTCTCCAGCCACTCTGTCCCCTGCCTGTAGTGCTACTTGGGGTTGTTGTGGGCAAAGTGTTGAACCCTGCACTTAGTCTTGTTAAATCTCATCCCATTGGCCTCTGCCCACCCATCCAGCCTGTCAACATCCCTATGCAGGGCCCTCCTACCTTCCAACAGATCGACGATTTCGCCTTTCCCCAGAAAAGCAATGTCCTTCATAGTCCCAGCACCTTACCATCTCTGGCCTTCTTCCTGGGAGGCTGACATTTTGTTCTTGCAGATGCATTTCTGTGGAGAAGCTGTTCACTTCAGGTATTCTGAGATCACCATGTGAATATAAATAAATAGCTAGATAATGATAATTATATGAAATTACATTCTCTGTGATTGTATAATTATAACTTGTGAATAATAGGATTTAAAATAACACCTCCATCACCAAGGCCATAAGTTAATCCTTTCACATGACCTCCACTTAATGACTCAAAACTGTGTCTGAGGGGGACTCACCTTCCCAGAGTAGTGGAATGGTGATCACAGAGTGCATTGCTGCTCCTGTAAAAATCAGTCAGGGTTGGAAAAAGACGTGAGCTGCAGATATAGCTCCCTACCAGGATATAACTGGTAGGGTTACACACTTCCCCACAGGGCACCATTGCTGTCTGCACTGAAGAAAACCACATGGACACTGTACTCTCCCTATCTGCACAGCCTCGGGGGTTTGATGGTGTTACTCAGGAACTAAGGTGTTTATTGTTCACGCAGCAAAGCCTCCATCAGCCTTTCCTTGGCTGGCTATAACTGGAAAGCTGGGTCTGAACTTACATCGGTAACATCCAAAATACATGAGCTCAGGACCAGGAGAGGGACAGAGGGACACACCCTCCATCCCCTTATGTGGCATTAGCAATAGATGAGGCTGCTGGAGGCAGGCAGGTGTGCAACTTCATCAGTCTCCATGCCCACCACCATACAGTGTTTCTCTCCTGTAGCATTGCTGTGCCACAGAGCATGGGCACAAACACATATATGGGCACAAACCTGGCACAGTTCAGACTGGCTGCAGTGGGACACACATGAACATTTAATAATACTAAGCACAGCCATAGACCCAGGCCTGAGGCTGTCCAATCCCAAGGAAGAGTGACCAAATTCCTTAAAAGCTTAGAATCAGGATTTTGCTTTTAAATAACTAAAACATGTTCTCAATTCTTGGTGACTTACACCCCATTGTTTACATACATGCTGTCTTCTTTTAATTCTTTGTATTGATTCCTCATGCTTCAACTCTGGCAAATGAACTAAGTCATCCTACCAAATCTGCATTAAAATAGTGTAGTCTTACATATCACTCTCAGGACTTTTTTAGCTGCAGATGCTTTTGCTTTCCCTGTTTTGAAGGTGGTCTTTCTTTCTGTCTTTTCAATCAGGTTTGTGTTTCCTCTGCAACGTATTCATCCCTCTAGAGCTTCCAGTGGGCTTTGTAGAGGCTGGGAGAAAGGGCCTTGCACACCAGGAACTGCTGGTGAACAGAGCAGCTCTGAACTGAGCCCTGGGGAGCAAGAGAGATACCAGGGTAGCAGCAGTTCCTGTCTCTCTCAAGCTCTCCCTCCACTTCCAACCCCTGCATGGGCATATTACTTGTGAAGCATCTTCCACATGCCCTGTTCAGGTCACCCACTGGAGTCCAGGACACTGGGAAAAGCTGCTACAACCACACTCATGCCTCTTATGTTCAGGCATCTTCCTTAGCACCTCCCTCCCTCTCTGCCTTCAGCAAGGTCACTGCTCTGAGCCATCTCCATGTGCCCAGAACAACAAAATGTGGCTGGCACCAAGTGCAGCATCAAAGGCAGGCAGGTGCCAGCAGCAAGAAGCTGGCTGTCCAGTAATTGCTCCTTGCAGATGCCCTGGCACCTTGGAGGCTGGGCACAGCATCCTGGAAAAGCATTGGTGCAGAAGCATCAGCTCATGCTTCCAATGTGACTGCTAGGCTGGCTCACCTGCTAAGCCTCCACTCCAGTGGGTAAGGTAGTTCTCACTTTCTCCCTAAACTGATCTCATTTAAAGCACACTGATGGTTGCACTGGCTTGCCTAGATGTAGTTGAGTCTTTGTTGAAAGAAGTTACCTCTTACAGGGAGGGAACAAGTAAATTCATAACAAAACTCTCAGTTCACCTCACTGTGGGAAGCCTCTGTCCAAGCAATGAAATATCCCAGCCAAGCTCCTGCACAGCAGCACAGCCCTGCAAAGGAGGCACGTTCACCACCTCTCACAGCACTAAAGCAGAGCAGTCCACTAGAGCAGCTGTACCAGCTAGGCTAGGTGCCAGGTTCAAATAGTCCTGAACTGCTGCAAACAGGAATCTCTTGTCCAAGCCGGAGCTTTGCCAGTCCCCATCTTGACAGAGCTCAGTGCTCCCCTGCCCTTGACCAGCCTCTCCACTATGTCAGAGGACACAGACACACACACACAGAGCTCAGGCACTGCCTGGGAGGCAGGTAGAGGCAGATCACTTCTATCTCCACAGGATTCACATGCTGAACCATAACATGAAATATCATTTCCGTGGCTAGTGTAAGTGTTCCTGACCTGCAAACTGAACAGGCTGTTCCTGGCAAGCACAAATGAGTGCACCCCAATCATTCCTGCCAGGGGTGCACGGCAGAAAACCTACTCCTCAAAGTAAAATTTTTGAGCTGATCTGGAAGCACAGAATAATAAAGGGGGGGTGGGCAGGATGGGATTAAATTAAAAAATAAAAAACAATCAGACAGAGTTAAACAGTAAGAGAACAGCCTAGGTAAGTACTAGATCTTAGACACAAGTTAACCACCCTGTACTTCAAAGCATTTTGGACCAGAGTCCCCACCACCTGGGCTGGCCCTATCAGGCCAGCTCAGTATGTCTGTTACTGCACACCTACACATCCCAGCCACGTAACAGTCACTGCTGTCTACAACACTGTGAAAAAGCTCTGTCACATGCCTGGAGAGAAGAGGCAAAAAGAAAATCTACAAGCATCAAAGTCTGTGTGAGGGACCTGACATCAGAGAAGTTACTGACTTGCTTTAGTGCCCCCCAAAAGGATGATTTATGAGATAATCACATATCACTCCACTTCACTGATATATTGGTAAGATGGTCATATTTACCAGGTGAGCTTTAATCAGAACGCCTTTATCTAACTAACGAGCGTCTTTCCCTAAGCTACAGGCAATACAGACTGAAGCCTCAGAGTGGAGAACACTCGCATATTACCACAGGGAACATTATACAGTTGCTGAGAGAGAGAAAGAGAGAAGTTTTTGGACAGCAACCTCAAGCCTCCACCCTGCCTACCAGAGTCCTCCTGCAGCTGAGCACCCCAGACTGTACACCGGGGGACATCAGGTGATATGAAGATAACACAGCTCAGAAGGAGAGACCAGTGGAAAACCTACCCAATTCATGGCTACCAGAAGTAGTCTGATGGTTTCTGGGCCACCATAGCTATACTAATCCCTGATGCACTTCCTCACCCAGCTGAAAGGGATTTGAGTCTGACTGTAGCCCAGAGCATCCCCATTGACCACTTCTACTATTGCCCTCGAGGAGGCACAGATAGCTGCCTCCCTTATTGTACCCAAACTTGTGGGTGACACAGGCTGGAGGCCCCAGGGCCTGTGACATTTTACTTGTTTGTGTTCATAACCTGAGCAAAGCTGGAAGTTTCCTTTCCATACCAATTATGTTTCTAAAATGGCATTATCCCCCTGTAGCACCACTGGTGCCGTAGTACCACATGCTTCCATTCTCTGGCAGCAGACACCCTACAAGGCTTCTTCAGCTGAAAGACCATCAGGAACAACATCTCTTCCAGGCAACAGTTGAACATGTTAAGTTTTAGGACAGCAAAACAATAAAATATATCCCAAACCTAGGTAAATTTCTCTCTCTTGGAAGTGCAAATCTTCCCTTCATCTTTCCCACTACATATCTCACCATCCACTCTGCCTGGGGGTGTCAGAGAGACCAGGAAGAAAAAAAAATTATAAATGGGGACAGATAAAGCTAAAAAACCTCAAAGCTTTCTCAAGAAACATTCAGCTGAGCTAGCCTCAAGCTCATGAATTACCTGTTCTAAAATCTGGAGTGGTGCTTCTGGGCACGTTCATAGAGTCCTCTCCAGAGTCCTCTTCCTAGAGCCTGACCTGCAGACCCCCATCTCAGACCCAACCAGACAATGAGGCACTCAAGACTCTCTCACACAGGGATGTCTCAGCAGCTCCCAAGGTAGTTTCTGCACTAGTTGTGCAGCTCAGGGTGAGAAGCAGCTGCTAGAACATAGCAGAAGTCTCTTGCTTCTCACAACCACCAGCAACACAAAACTACCCTAGGCACCTGCCCTCACCTGGGCTTAAATTCAGTTCATTAGCCAAGACATAGGAAAAATCAATTACTGACTAATTGGCCAGTCCTCCAGGCTTTCTCAAAAGTCTGGCATTTTGACACTGGCATGGATCTCAGGAAGGCAAGACTGTGAAATTACCCACTTTCCCTTTTTAGCTGAAAGATGGGCTTATCTTCAGGCAGGTGTGAACACTGGACTGTTGCTTATGAGTTCTAAGACCAAGCACCTATTCCAGCATCCCTGCTGAATTTTAAAGTGTACCTATTGTTAGTTGCCCCACTTACTAGGCCTGCTTTAGCTCAGGTTGAAGAATGACAAGAAAAGATTTTAGTTTTATCTTGAATATCAGTATAGATTTGTGGCCTTGAATTTGCCTGTCAGATATCTGTGAGGCTCAGCATGGCAATGGCTGGAAACATTGCTCATTGCATAGGTATTAACAAACCAGCCTTTGAGTTGAGCAGCTCAGCCTGAGAGGTCTGCTGTGGTCCCCTGTGAGAGATAACCATGGTACCAAATGGAAAGTGTTTGCTCTGAAAATTAGGGGTTTGTGGGTGTTTGGATGGTTTTGTGTTTGCTTTTTGCTTGTTTGTTTGCTTGGTTGTCTTTAATTCTGGGATGTTAACTGGAAAGCTCTGTAGAAATATAAAGGGGGTGTTAAAATTTTCAGTGATTTTTGATTTTCAGACTGGAAGTGTTATAAAGCTTCAAAGAGGATGGAGCTGCCATGCAGGCAGCAGGCTTCAAGACTGATGGGAAATGTTCTTGCAAGGGCAACCCTTCTGAGTTCATCAACACCTTCAGGGGAGTAAACATCCTCAGGAGGAGCCACGGGCCCCATGGAGAAGCATGACAGGATGATAGGATGGGCAGCAGCACCTGCAAGGGTCACCCCAGAGCAAAGATGTCAACTTGCTTACTGGTAGACCAGAGGAGGTGTTTTATGAGGGCGGTGCAGTTGGTGTTTGTCAAACTGGAAGAATGGATCAGGCCGAGGGTAGTGTTTAAGGCAGCACTTGACCCCATAAAGAAAGGGTGTAGGTGAGAGAATGGCTGGTAAACACACAGAGGTTAAGGTAAATTACAACTTTTGTAACCTCAAAACACAAGGAGTTTAAAATCCCAGGATTTTGTTAGATATAACCTTGGAATAAGAGGAGGCTGTTGAAAAAAAGTGGCCTTCAGGGCTAGGAACCGTGGGGAAAAATTGCACCTTGAAGCCGAGATCAGATCTGAAGCCATTTAGTATTTTCTCTTCTTTCTTCTTTTCAAAACTGGTCAGAAAATGTTTAGGTCAGCAGGAGGAGTGACAAGTGCCAGTCCTCCAGACACACTGAGAGAGCGAATTGAATGTGGTAATTACTTCTCATTTCTGCCGAAGAACGAGCGTGCATGGAGGAAATGTGACCACACCCAAGTTGTGGGGTCTCTGGACATTGCCTTCTCACGAAAATTGCTCAGATTCATCTGACCTGGAATTTTTTAAATGTGAGGGAAAATCAGAGATGTCAGATTTTTCTTGGAAAAGATCTGCTGAGGTTTTTCTTGAAAGTTGCCGGGTGAGGAACTGGCAGTCACCCATCTAGCAGGTGGGGAGCTGGGCAATTTGCCCACCACTGGCAGCTGGTAGGCTGGCAGGGCACCAGGTATGTTGGCTGCCAGCAGCCGGTGTCCATCATGAGTTTGACAGAACTGACACGTTCCCACTGCAAAACTGGTTCCTTGGTAATCAGCAAGATCCTCTGAAGGAAAAAGCAACGCTGTGCTGGAAGCACTTCAGTCTGCTGCAATATGTCACCTGTGCTACCACGCGCTGCTGCTTTGTTGCACGTTCACAGAGCAAGACCGGAGCCTTGGCTGGAAATGAAATAAATTACATGACTGTGTTTAAGTGGAGTAACATCAGTGCTGAATTTACTCTGAACAAACTGATGGAGGGAAAAAAAATGTATGCACATGATCAACATTTTGAGCTGCAGGTGACAATGATGATATTCTTCTCAACCCTCATTCTGAAAATGTGTCCCTAGAAGCAAAACTCTCAAGACCTTTCAGGTAATTTATTGAGATGAAAAGCCCCACATGCTGGGTTTGATTTCAAGGATGTGTCACCTAGGTGAAAAATCCTACCTTTGGATGCAGAGTAGTTGTAGTAAACGTCAACTTATTATGTGATGCTTAAAAGCACAGCTGCGGTTGTGCCTTGTTAAGCACTGCAGGATGTGGGTGTGGGAGAAAACTCAGGAGCACATCTATCTGAAATTCCATGGCAGGGCGTAGCCTTTCATCATGTCCTTCAGAAATGCAAAGCAGGAGACCTAACTACTAGGAAGACAGGGAAGCTTGAGGCAGCAAGGGAAGCAAAAAGGTGGTCTGAAGTAGCAGATTTTTCTTTGTGCAGCCTCCCTTATGTCCCCTCTCCAGCCTCAGGCAATTCTGGCTCCTCCACACTGTTCCTGGTAGGCTTCAGGTTGCAGTCTCCATGACTGTGCAAGGGACTGTTTTATAGTAACCCTGCACCCCACCTACAAAGAGCAAACACCTGTGCAGTCAGACAGCCCAGAACTAACTCTGAGCCTGCCCCACTCTATTTAAGATGATCTTAATATCATTTGTTGTTAAGCAAGTAAGACTCAAGATTCTGACCCCACCTCTTCTATCCTCTTTTATCCTCAAAATTCCCATTAAGCACCTCACGTGTTCAGTTTTTTCCCATAAATGTTTCATGTTCATCTTTCTAAAGGCAGTTAAGAATTACAACAAAATGAGACAATGTCTTTACATGAATTTTTAATGTTGCACATACTGCATTTTATAACATTTTAAGAAACAAAGACCCAAAGTAAACCTTGAAGACAGAAAATAAATATATTTTTTTATGAATATATGCCGAGAGAGTGCAAAAAAATTGCATCAGTAAAACATTTAAATGCTGAATCATACAACAAAAAATTTTACAAAAGCACTTGCTTCTTTGTACATGTCAGCTTTCCTCTTATAAACACAAAAATATTTTAACAAATCTTACAAAGATCAAACCCTTTTGCCCTTCACCAGGAGAAAAGTGGTGAAGAAAGTGTATTACCTGGGGGGGGGGGGGGAACAAACAAACAACAAAAACCCAAAAACAGATAAACAAAATGTAAGCCTAAACAAGTACCAGGGAAACAGTGTCTAGATGACAACGAGGATTTCACCCCTGCACAGCACGGCACAGGACGAGCCCCCCAGGGAAGAAGGGCTGGCCCTGCAGAGAGGAACACAATTTCTCCTGCCGACACAAAGCTGGTTTTTGCTGTATCGCTCACCCCACACAGCAGCAAAGTGCCCTTTATTTCACACACATACATCTGAGGGCAGCATCAGACCAGTCGGGAGACCTCAAACTGGGAAGAGGTGGGAGTGCTGCAAACAGCCTGGCTAAATTCAGTGCCTCCATCTGCAGCACACAGAGCTAAGCAGCTGCCTCAGATAGGGCAGGACAGAGGTCCACGACTGCTGCCAGTTCGCACCAGTGCTCAGGAACAGACCGCAGTGTCAGGCTCAGACACTGAGTCACACGTATTTGAAACACACAATTGTTTCCGAAATAAGCAGTGCTGCAACAGTCAGTTCTCACAAAGTGACCCTTGGTGCCCATCAGTGTAGTATGTAACAGTCTGCCTGTCTTCGTTCACAAGACTTGGCACACTGGGCAAAGCGAATGCTTGGACGATGCAAGCTCCAAATAACTGATCAGAAGTAAGGTTTTGAAATTAGTAAGGCCACTAACATAAACTAGGAAATGAAGGGAATAGAGATTTGCTGTGCAATCTGGGGAGTTTTGTGCTTGGGCAGGTAGTTTTGGAAAGGGCCAGCTAGAGGCCTTGAAGAAACTCCAGGATATGCATGTACACAGTGAGACAGCCCAGCACGGGAGCTGCAGTGCAGCACCAACCCAGCACTACACATGTTGAACATCTGGCAGCACTCCCAAAGCCACCCAGATGAGTCCTTTGTGCATCACATCCACTGCATGGGCCCCAACAAGCCACAAAGCTTAGGCACCTTCCTAAAATTCAAGCAACTGACTGCACATATACTGCGGCATCACACATTCAACTTGTCCGGGATCTCATGGCCATCAGAAGCTGCTGCTTCTGCTTGGACATCCAGAAGGCACAAGCAAGTGACTGAAGTCCTTAATTTTCAGCCAAGAAAAGACAAAGCCACGTGGGCAGAAGGGGAAAGAATGAGATCACGTCCTCTAAAAAGCTGGTGCACCTTGACAACCAGTATCATCTTGTATAGTCCACATTATGACACTCAGTAAAACTCCTGCTAGGCAGTTGACTCTTCTAACAACAGAACTTTGCTTGATTCAAAGGAGTAACTTGAGAGATCATAACAAAACCTCTGATACAACTAAGAGTAAACATTTACTGTGGATTGCACCAAATTGTAGGAATTTACTTTGCCAGAAACACCATGACCTTCTCCATGGGAAGCAGAAGAGAAAATGCTTCCAGTATGAACGGAACAAAGCCAAATCTATCATAAGATAAAATGCTATTTCAAAATTAATAGTTTAGAATTACTAATTAGAAAGTATATATGAGCAGTATAAAATGTAATGCTAAATTATAAAACCACATTGGTTCTGAGTAGCTTGACACAAAGTGGACCTTTGGGCTTTCTGTTCAGCACAACCATTCAGCTCTGACTTTGTTACTCTACTAACTAGACAACAAATACAAGTTAGACTGAGGTTTTCCAGAATCTCAGCAATAAAGTCACCTTCCAGTAGACCACAGAAGAACCAACTCTCATTATTCCAAGAGGGGCATATTTTCCCATCTTTATCACCTGCCACATAAATTAGGGAATCAGGGTCTGATCCTACTGTCTTACAACTATTTTACAACTAGTACACTTTGATGAACTGTTCTATTGATTTTTATAATTATTATTATCTTACTATATAAGGATGCCTTAGACAGATTCCGTGGGGAGTCTGAATCCCAAAAATATGAAACCATAAAAAGAGGGGGGTTTTGATTTAGGCAATATAAATATGCATATAGGATGTCATTTTTTTCTTTTCCCACCACATTTCCAAAAAGGTTTGTTCAACAATAGAAGCATTTCTCCTGTGAAGCTGAAAAGCTGTAAGGCTCCTTTACCTACAAGCTCTAACAAAGCAGTCCTTATTCAGATCTTTCAGGACAACTTCTTCAGTGTGAATGAGTTTTTCTAAACAAGTCACACTTGGGATTTCTATCTTTGGTCATTTACCCCAGCATCAAATTTCTTATTAAAACCTGTGAGAAAATTGTTGGAAGGTTTTTATCCTGATACAAAGGAATCTACTAATTTCACTCTAAGAATCTTTGGCTTGAGATAGAGGATGAAAAATAAGACCTCAAAAGGAATTTGTTTGAGAAAGATGAGAGTGACTGGGAGAAGGAGATTACAGTGCAAAACAGACTTCAATTTTTTCAAGGGACGGGCACTACAACCTGCCACCCTCTGTGGTAACAGAAAAGAGAGCAGCCAAAGTTGATTTCACTGTCCCATTGTGGAAATGTAGTAGATTCTGTCTACCTGATTATCTTCAAACAATTATAAAGGTAATATTCAGCTACCCTTAGCCCATTCAAGTGAAAATTTTAAACTTACCTTTGGAACTTTATGCTATATTACTGGACAGACAACAGTAAGTAGCATTTAGCATCATTAAAGCACTGCAGAAACATTAATTACTGCTACCTGTCATGCCCTTCTTTGGTGTAAGTAACCTCATGCACCATGAATAAATCATCAATTACTGAACAGAGGCAGTAACTATATCCCATAGATCTAGAACAAATACTGCAGGAAGTAGTTATGCTATAGCAAGACAGCTGTTTCCTTTTTGTTAACAGGTGATTCTGGAAGAAGGTACTATTCTCCTTATTTTAACACATGGACATGAGATGCATAGCTGGATCCCCAGCTATATTTTATACAGCTCCAGTGTCTGCTGGGAAATTACAGTGAAGTATGTGGCCATGGAAATGTGCAATCAACTGCAGTAAAAATCCAGATTTCCAGCACTGGTATCCAGTTTTAGGATCTGACTTTAAAGATTTAGAGACCCATTTTCAGAAGGGCTTGCTTCAGAGGGAATATTGTAGTTGTCATTTTTGTTCTCCATGGGAGACAGATGTCTGTGGACCACTGTCAGTGTAATGCAACCAGCCTAAAAAACTCTATACATCTCTCAGTTAAAGGCCCCAGGGCAAATCGGTGATGGGGCCAGTGTGGGCAGTGTGCTATAGATTCCTGCCCTGCCACAGCCCTGAGCTCTCCCCTGAGTGCTATCTGCACATCAACCACCTGCCACAGAGGAAAGAAGCAAGATGGTCAGAGGGGTGAAGCCTGGTACTAACATGAACCACATCACATGGATGGAGCTACACATTTACATTAATTTAGAAGTCACAAGTAGTTGGAGCCCTTTTTTTTTTTGTTTTTCTCTCTAATTTGTGTTAGGACTATTTGTCAGACTTGCAATAAGTCTCTTACAAAGTGAATTTTTGTTACAGAGTTCAAAACCAAACTGAAAGAAAACCAACAAAACCCAACACTTTAAAACGGTTCTTACTAAACTGGTTCTCTGGAAACTGTGAGCATGACCGGTGGTGCAAAATAACTGCCTTCTGGAAAACAAGGCAACAGGCACTACTGCTCCCACCACATCAGCCCAGCTGCAGCTCCACTCAGACTTAACATGTCCAAATGGGTCAAGTGCTCAAGTGTCCTCAGGCAATGAAAAGCCAGGACACACAGTGCACTGGGCGTGACTTTTTAAAAGAAACTCATCTTTGTAAGACTTCTATTTCAAGTTCTAAAGTATTTCTAGAGTTTCTTCCTTGGTCAGTTTGTTCCATCTACATGCCCAAAGGAAGGTGTGCCTGTAGCTCATGCTCCCCTTATCAAGCTGTTATGTAAAGACTTCCAACTAAAGCCTGGGCCACTGCTACCAATCCACATGTGAGCTTGGGCAGGTATTCTGGTTGTGCTAACACCTGCCCACTGAATTTCTACTGCTTCTGGTGCCAGAAGCAAGCACTTAGACTGGCACCAGCAATAAAATGTGCACATTCCTTCTGCTTTCTAGGAGTCAGCTTCTGAAAGGAGTTAACCTGAACTCAAACTGAGGAGTTAAAAGGAAATGGAATAATGCTGTTTTCTGAGTCTTTACAGCTACAGGCGTGTGCAGTGCTTTTATAAAATATTATCCTTCGTATCTTTTAATCAGATTTCCACTCTATGGAGAGATCTGCATTAACTTCAGACAAGATTTAAGAAACCAAAAATGGTTGAATTTGTATTACAATAGAAATCATAGAATGGTAAGGTTGGAAGAGACTTCAAAGATCATCTAGTTCCAACCCCCTGCCATAGGCAGGGACACTTCCCACGAGAACAGGTTACTCAAGGCCTCGTCCAGTCTGGCCTTGAACACCTCCAGGGCGGGAGCAGCCACAACCTCTCTGGGCAACCTGTGCCAGTGTCTCACCACCCTCACTGTAAATGATGACCTTGTGTCCATTGGTGCATTCTGGGCATGACAATTGCCTACAGTTGTGTTTTTTTAACAGAGGTAAGAACTTGACAGTTTCATTAATAGAGCAGTATCAATGAAAAAACCATAAGACACCTTCATTCCAATAGGCATTTTAGCAAAAAAAAGGGAAAAGGGAAAGAGGAAGAGAATATGGAAATGAACCAGGCTAGCATAGGGTGCATTGGTAAGACCACAAGACGTGAAAACCCCACAAATTTTAACCTGCAAAGGTTATTGATACATTGCAATGCTTATTAACAATCTCTGCCTGCATATAAAAATTAATATCAATTATTAATTTTGCATCATTCGTAACAGTTGGTCACGGTGAAGGAGACCGTATAGCTCCTGTGTCTTTGTCCTTGAGGCTTCCTTAAAGAAAGACTCTCAACTGCAAGTTCATAAATAAAATACAAATGACAGTAGTGCCATAAAAACATAGGTAGAAAAATAGTGCAAAGACAAGGGCTGGACACTCTAATCTGTCACATGTACCCCCTAGCTCTATCATTATCGCTCTTAAAGAAAACACATAATGAAAGCATTCTCTATTTATTATAAATTGCATTTGCCTGCATTGCACTCTGTATTTAGAACATACTGACTACCTTTCTGCTTCCCTTTGAAGCTGTGGATGGAGAATAAATATAGCCTTTCAACACCAGCAAGCAACGCCTGCCCTCCAGTCATGACTGGTAGGCAAAGTCAGACAGTATTTATAAAAGAAATTAGTTAAAAACTAAAACAGACAGTATAATTTAAGGCTTTTGTCCCTGCTAGTCTGCTCAACAGACTACCCTTTCTCAAAACAAGAGCATCTACCACTCCTGTTACAGTAACCAGAGAGAGCAAAGTTAAACAACAAAAAGATCACATTTACATCTGCCAAGAAGGCAAAGTTCCTGAGGCTCGGCCAAGCGCAATAGCAAAGATGCTCTTGACAACACTCCTAGCGTGCCTCACATAGAGGAGGGCTGACCAGTGGAGGGTGAGCCTGACAACACTCAGGCTGAGTGTTTAAACCTTGCAGCCCTTATCAAAAGGGGTTTGGAATTACAACGGATGATATAGCGCAAACTCCTATCAATTCCCACTGATAAAAAATGGACAGACAGAAGTCCAGCACAAAAGCCACCAATGGCCAAAGGAACACCAGCCTTTAAAGAAACAAACACCAGGGAGAAAAGCCTGGGGTAACTCCAGCTCTTCAGTCAGGTTTCAGTGAACTCATACAGCTGCAACAGATACTGGGAATCAGTTCAGTGGTGAGACACCAAATTAAAATGCAGGCTTCATTAAACGACATCCTTTCAGAATTCGAGTAACCAAAAATGTTTGATAAGAGAGTTGGTTAACCTTGAGTGGGACAGAAGAATACCCACCAATGGGCAGAGCGGACATTTTCACACCGCTTCTCAAGTATTCACTTCAGCACGTTCATAAGCTTTAAAGGAAGGTTTGGCTCAGCCTGGTCTAAATCAGCTTTTAACAGGGTTCTTGCTGCCACCTGATGTACACTGTTGAAAAAATACATTGATCACCTAGAAAATAAAACGGTGCATGATGTGCTTGGTATATCCAAGCACGTGCAGCCACGCTATGTAACACACAATGAAGATCCCAACACTGCACACAAGTTAGGAGTTGTAACATAGAATCATAGAATGGCAGTGATTGGAAGGGATCTCTGGGGAACCTTCCTGTCACGGAGGTCAGGTCACACAGGAATGTGTCCAGGAGGGATCTGAAAGTCTATAGAGAAGGAGACTCCATCGTGGCCTTTCTTAAAATATTAGCTTCATGGCAAGTTCACTACACACATGTTACTGACAAAAGGCATGTCCAAAGGCAGGGGAATATGCACACTCCTAATATTTCAAGGTAGATCTATCATGTTTGATCTGAGAAAATAACTTCTTTCTCAGGATAGTCCAGTTGCTCAAAGGAGAGCCCTGGCTTAGATGGAAATACTTTTGCTGGTTTACTTCTTTAATTGAGATCAATGGTATAAATCAAATTGATTTCAATTCTGAAAGAAATGCCATGGCAGCCAGTTGACAGGAAACTGTCAAGTACATTTTCTTAACAGTTTGCTACCTTTAACAGGACACAAGTTAGCAGACAGAACTTCATCAGGCTTTTCCCTCTCCTCCTTTTATAAAAATCCCACAACTTTCTGAAAAAAATTGGAGCACCAGCAAGAACCAGACAACACAACAGTAACAACTGGGACTGCAAGGGCAGAGTAATACTGCAGGATCAAGTCACGTGCAGCTGATGAAGTCAGTAAAGTTTTAGAGGTCTCAAAAGATGGCTCATATTGAAGAGCATGGATTACCAAATGGTGTCACATTTTCCTTTAATGAAGCAAAAGCTTATTCCTTAGGTACAGCACAATTATCTAGACTTTCCACTGGGACTGATTAGTGATAGAGTAGCCTGTAAAGAATAGGCACTTATCCTCAGAATTGGCAGGAAAAGGTAGGTATGGCACCAAAATACAACCATTGTGCTTTCCCACATACATATGCTGTACAGATGGAGGCTCCAACAGACAGAGTTTTAGGTTGTTGGTGGGCTATGTTTTTTCTTTTTGCTTCGGCAAGACTTGCAAATGCAGCAGATGATGCAGGGGGATGCCACAAGCAGCAAGGGAGAGGTCACCAACGCTATGATACCTAGTCCAACAAGAATCCCCACTACCTGAAAAACATGGTGGTGAAAAACATGTGTTTAGCTAATGTGGAAAATAGAACACAAGTTATCATACATAAGCATAGCATAGGTGACAAAAAAAATAGATGAAAACATGAAAATAATCATCTCAGTCCTTCAGTGAAGAGTAAAATCTCTTTGATTCACACGTGTGAGAGCTCTGCTCACCTGCGTTCTGTTCCACATCACCGAAGCCCGCGAGTGGCCCAGTTTGTTTCTGCAAGGGCCTCTGTCGTAATGCCTTAAGAAGATATCATTCTGGAAAACAGGAGAAGCTGTAAGAGCAGGTTACAGTACTGCAGGGAAAGCTTTGAGACTGGACTGGAAATACAACTTCCCTAATGCTGCTTTAAAATTACTAGCTGCCAGCAGACAAGTTCATCTGTCTTCCAAGTAATTATTCAGAGAAACTTCTCACAGTTTCAGAAAGTGTGGTGTGTTTGGGAGCTGAGCCACTGTATAGCATCTTTCCTCCCCTGCTTTTAAAAAGCATGAGTATACGCACTGCATCTATTGCACAAGCACCTAGTCTGTAATTTGGTGATGATTAAGGGGCCTGTAAACAAGCTACTTCTGAAAATTAGCAACTTAAGGGATCATATTCCTGACGTACTTCTAACCCTCTCTTCTCCTGTCTTTCACTTTATAGTAATTTTTTTCCCTAGCCTTAACAGAAATATTTAAAAAGCAAGAAATCCGTTTCCTTTCTTTTTCCACTAATACTTATTAAATAATCCATGTCTTCTTCAAAAGCATTATCCTCCTCTAGCCACCTGTCCTGTTACTTGACGCTGCTCCCTCTTTCATTCCTCGGTTGTACTCTTGGTTCTGGCAGGTATTACCTTCACATACACCTGGACCTCTTGTAACCCTGTACATTTAGAAAAACTACGCTGGAATCACACAACAACAATTTGTTTTTTCTTCCTCTTCTGAGCTAACAAAAAGTTGATATGAGCATGTCTGCAGAGTCTGTGAGAATCTGACACTCTTCCAGTTCAGCACAGTGTTAAGCAATCACTGTGTACTGTCTGCACTCTGAGGCAGGGCATAAGACTCAGGTTGGAAAAGCATGTTCACACACATAAATGAAACATAATGCTAAGTGAAACTGGCTTAGAATGCTGAGAAAAGGAAGGATGAAGAATGAGGAAGTTTCATCGGTTTCTGGCTATGGAATACAAAAAGGGAGAAAACAAAAGCCAAGCAACGTCTAACATTTTATTTCAAGTGCTGGTGAAGTCATTTTCAGACTCCCACAGTTGTTGCTGATGACTATGCCAAAAAGTGAAGCTGTCATATACACAAGCACATTACATCCTCTACTCATAATCCTGTTTGGATGCTTGAAGTCCATGCAAGTTGAGACTAGTTGGTGTCTGATAAATAAATAGCAACTCCTACTTCATAATTCATGGTCATAATCAAACATTCTTATCCTCAAGCCTATTAACCAATTCCTCTTTTCAGCAAACATGGCAATAGAGATTGAGGGATAAGGGAGACCTGGTCCACATGAGCTCTTAACACACTTGTCCATGAAACAACCCCCTTCACCCAGGATCATACCACTTTTTGGACAGGCTGTGACCATTGCAGTTAGAGTGGGTCACATACACTTCCAGCTCTCAAACAAACTACTTTTACTACACTGAAAGAGGGAATGAGAGAAAAGTGCTGGAAGGGACCTCCAGAAAGAATCAGTCTTTCCCATTTCACTCAATGAACTAGCACAGGACCTACAGACATGGTTATAATCCTTTATTGAAAAAAAAATGTTGATATTAATAAAAAGCCCTGGATGAATGAGAAGAAAGAAATTAAGAAGCCAAACTGAGTTAAAACCTACACTAGGATATCAACAAATTGGTGAAGAGCTTGTACAGGACCTCAGAATAACCTCAACCTCATTATCCTTTAACTAGCTAGTTTGTTCTGCAGCACTTACATCCAAGTTCTGTAGACAGTACCAGCAAAATGTGTGCTTGCAGTTCTTGCACATCATCTGAGCACATCCCTCATTTCGCTCAATATATATCCGGCAAACTGGGCACTGCTTAATTGGTGCCTCTGTCTCTGTTCCAATAAGGGATCTAGAAGAGAAGGGAAAAATTAAAGTGAAATGTGAATGTACTTACTGTTGATATTCAGCTCCACTGCCTAATGTGCACCATGCTTATTTCAGAGAGCATCTAACGTTGTTGTCTCAATGCACCTAATGTGTGAAACACAAAAATGGGGCTTTTTTTTAATGTCGATTAATGTCTTATGCAACCTTATCTGCAAGTTGTTTATACCTAAGCAAAACGAGAATAAATTGGATGTCTCACACCAAATGGGGCATCTTACACTCTGTTAAGACTCAGCTATGATCAGATTTTATAAATATCAAGAAGGGGTGATTTCTTAGTTATTGTATAAGCAAAATTTGGATGTCGGAAAATTAGTGTATTGGATTTTTCGTATGGGCACAAGTCAAAATTCCAGCATGCAAGGCCTGCAAACAAAGCCTTTAGGCAGATTCAAAGCCATACAGGGTTTCACCTAACAGAACTGTCAATGGCATCACAAATTTGGTAAGCACCCAATTTAAACTAATAATTTGACTAATATTTAGATTGGAATTATATTTAGGAAACATCAAGAGAAATGGAAAGTCTCAGAGATGTTATAAGGGACCCATTCAATGAAACTAGTATGAGGCACAGAGCTAGGACTCCATGCCAAGAAGAACTGAAATACCACGTTGCCTCTCTGGGTTATCCTCTTACCCCTGCTCAGTTAGTACTGGAGTAGGTAGGTTTTCCTGGCATGGACGCTGGGGGTGCCAGGCTTCCTTGCAAGAAGAACAGAACGTCAGGCGGCAAGCTGAGCACTCCACTGGCACTGGTGCTCTTGACTCACTCAGTGCTATATGGCACACCGTTTGGCAGTCAGCTGCAGGGCACCACGTTCTCTGGGGATCCAAGTGGACTTCTGAAATGTGACACACAGAGAAATAAAATTGTTTGTACAGTCCTCTTCTCATTACAGCAGCCTGTGTCTAGACGCACAAGTCTTGATTCTGCATGCGGGTGCAAAAGCTGAAGCCCTCTGTGCCCATGATACCCACAAGCATTTGGGTCTACTCCTCCTCTTTAGGCAGCTCTCCACTTATGCTCTGCTAAGGCAGCTGCACTGTAAGCATGGCAAGAATACAACATTAAATATATTTTTTGCCTTTATAGGGAAATACAAAAGATGCACAGAAATGCTGGTTGCTGAGAAGCACACATCTTGTGACATGCCTTTCACATGCATTAGCTTTCATGTAAATGGCAGAAGAACTGCCATTAATTTAATGCCAAGTCACTTCCCATGCCTTATTACCTGCCCTCTACCTACAAACTGATTAATATCCACTTTATAATTCTTTGGCAGGCATGAAATTACACAGTAAAAGCAAGGTTTGGGGTGGAGACATTGATTTGTAGACATCACCACATAGCAGAAAATGATAAATATTGATTCTTCCTCTCACTTTCCAACCTTTATTCTAGGAACTTGGGCTTGCAACAGAAATCCAGCTGAAACACTTCACTGTTAGGGCTGTCCAATGTGTGTGTGCTTTCTACTGGCACAAGTCCATGAGGTGCAGCCAAACACTCCTATTCTGCAGAGCCTCCCTAGGAAAGGACTGTTGTGCCTGCAATAGCTATTGGTCTCCTTTTCTCTGGTACCAATGCTGAAAATAAATAGACGGAGGGGATGTCTCAGGAACAGGTGGAAAACCCTGACTGTGAAATGTCCAAAGGCACTATAACATTATTCTATACCTCCAGTGGATAAGACATTGCACCACTTGAAATAAAAAGCTGCAGAAGGGCTCCAATACATATATTCTCTGACAAAGTTTGCTGAAATAGTTGAAGGCACTTCCTCCAATGCACAACTGCTTTGCTTGAGGTTGCTGGTAGCCCACAGTGAAGGGGGTTGGTGGATCTGTATCTAGCAGATGCTCCAGTCAGTATGAAAAACAGTGCTATCAATTCAGCATCCAGATAATCAGAAATTAGTAAGTGTACAACTAAAAATGTGTTCAAAGTAGTAAAACTCTCTCCCAGAGTCTCTAGCATTTACATACGTATGCATGAACATCCAGGCAGAAGGACACCCCACAAAACTCATAACCTAAAGTGCACTAAAACCTCAGTTCTTTTCTGCTGTACTATACCTGTCTGTTCACCTTGAAAGCCTCCAGTTTGTCTAAAGTCAGCCCTTCTTCCCACTTGTCTAGGACATTTACAATGAGAAACTCCATCAGGATGATCATCATCTCTGCTGGTTGAAGGATGCACAAGTACACAAGGCTCTGACCTCAGGTAATTTTTAAGTCTGTGTCAGAATGCTCTGAAAGCTATGGAGAATTTCTACATCCATGCCAGTGGCTGTCATCTATAACTTATAAAGTGCCAGCAACACCCATATCATCTATGGTTAGTTGTCACAAACCCAGAAATGCAAAGCATATGTCCTAACCACATCCTATTCCTCTACTTCATCACTTCTGATGACCACATCAACCCCCTCCTAAACAGGCATAAAGCAACTCCTTTTACTTCTGTCAAAATATGCTGCATGGAAGCTGTGCGGGGCTAGGTGCTGACTGAATGCAAAGAAGTTTGCATTCCAACAACAAATAAAAACCTCCAAGAGAAAAGCATATTTTGAGTGCATTCCTCATTAAATTGTTTATAGATCCACAACTGTATACCAATTACTTCTCACTGCTGTTTCTCACAATATTATTTGCCTTTTTTTTTTTTTTTTTCAAACCAAGGAAGTGGAGGGGAAATGTATTTTATTAAACTAGCTAGCATAGATAAGGGATGCAGAAAATAGTTTTTGGGTGTTTAAGACTTTCTTCAAGTCTTCAAATTTTTCCTTAATGTTAATCTCATGACAGCAAATGTCTGGAAGGGTGAGAAGCATTGGCTTTACCATTCACTTGAAGACTGATAAGCAAAGACTACAGAGTAAGCATAATCTTTCAACTTTCCTAAGAAGCTGGTTATTTACTTCTAGCATTTCTAGTACAGCAAAGGGAGTGCTGAAGTAAAGACCCCTTATCTCAACAGACTACAGCTGAAAGAAGAGTCATCTCAATATAGGAAGCTGAAGGGTTTGAATAAAGGACCTTGTTGAGAGAGAATGTCATGAAGGACAACCTAGTACATGCCTATTTTAAGGGAGGAGAGGGCAGTCAGACAGTAGAAAGCTGAGTTTTCTCAGTGCTGTTTGAAAAGGGCTAGGTTGCACTAAGGCTGACAGAGGCACATGACGCACATGAGATCTCAGCTAACAGGAGTGCCTGGGAAGACTCTGGGTCAGAATCCAGCCCCAGCAGGTACCATGAGCAAGGTTTATTATGACTTTCAGAAAAACACTGTCAAGCCAGTGTTGGTATTTGTCAGGTCAGGCCAGGTTAGGGTCACGTCTGAGAACAGTTTCAGGTCAGCGGAAGCCAGTAAGCCAAGTCCAATTGATGAATCCAAGAAGGTCAGGCTTGGGGGCAATGCTAAATCCAGGACAGTCAAAAGGTCTTGGCCAGGGCTGGGATTAGTGCTGGTGGCCAGGTCAGAGCTTTACTTAGCAGGAATCATTGTTCTCAAGCATCAATAGGCTTCGTGTATTGCTGCGGCCAACAGGCAAGGCAAAAGGGCTATGTTTAAGCCTGCCACTTGGATGCCAGTTCTACTCATCACAAAGGAGAGATGACAGATCTTAGAAACATAATGAAGAGATGTAGTGGAGCTGAAGGAGGATTTGTCAGACTTAGACAAGAAAGTAAAAGGAAAGAGGATTAAAAAACTAGACAAGTTTCAGGCATCTCTGTATGTGGGAGGCAGTAAAAAAAAAGACGTAACAGGAGCTGGACAAAAGATCATGAGTTCAGCTTTGGTTTGTTATAGAGGAGGAGATACCAGGAAATCATTAATTTTACAGTCTTCTGGTAAAATAAGGTTTTACATGAAACATGTTCATGTATTGCAAGAATGCTTCTCTTTTTTAACCCCTTAATATGATGATTTAACAAGCTCTGATTTCCACCATCTAGGCCATAGACAAGCCACTGCTTGGCTTCTGAACTTGAAGAACTTCTTAAGGAATTAAAGATAAACAAGAAGAAGGTAAAATAGGAGCAAAAAATAAAAAAAAATTAAAGCAGTGTTTATTTTTTTCCCCTTTTTCACCCTAAATACTTGCAGATTATAGCTATAATCTGTATCTACCCATAAATTCTGGGGCATGCTTGAATATACTCATTTTGCAGTTTTTTAATTTTGTGGTCATTCACCATGATGAGATTCTGTAATATTCATATATTCTTCTATCTCAATATACACTCAAGTGCATTACTGTGCCTGACTTCTACAGATATCTGTCTTTTCATATACATTCCAAATTCATCTGTATCTAAGTATGTATGCAATGCAAAAACACAAATACAGTCTTCAAAGATGCACCCTACACCAGCCTCCAGAGCCATGTCTAGTTCTACCAGGACAACCACCACCCCAAGGACACAGGATGAGTATGCCACAGAAGAGCAGTGGGGCCTCAGACCCACAGGCTGAGAGTGTTACCTACAAGCTTGAGTAGAAGCATGGTATTTCAGTAAGATGCCACTCTGCTGATTCTGCTTCACTGAAATAGTTTTATATTTGTCTGTGGAGCACAGTGAGACCTAGTGATTGCTCTGGAACTATTTCAAAACAAAGACATCTCTGTCTCTTCCTTAACTCACCCAAGAGGCTCTGTCTTTGCAATAAGAAATACTGCTGCCTCTGCTGACTGTAAAAAAGGAAGGTAATAAAAACTAAAAGGTTCACACCTCGTTCAAACTTCAGCCTCTTGTATAACTGGAACTGGTCAACAGGCACCAAACAGGCAATCTGAAAGCAGAAACAAACACACAAATGTTAGAAACACAGACTTGACAAAATCAGTGAACAACCTGTTCTACACACATGCCCTTCTCAGCTGGCTCTCAAATCCATCTTTTCTTACTTTCTTTAAACACCATGTCCCTCTGTACCTTCACTTCCTTCTCCAAAAGATAAAGTAGGTTTTGGACCTCTACTAGTTCAGCCCAGTAGTTTAGCCTGTGTCTTTTTTTACCATGCACAGGAAAGCCTTCTCTCTGAATTCTGTATTTATTTCAGGCTTCTCAGTTTTATTTCATGTTGTTTTAATGTAACTAGGGGTGACAGCCTGCTAGTCTTGCTGAATGCAGTATCTTATTCATGCACAAGAATATAGCTCATGTCTCCCAGTCTTAATAATAGGGGTCACTTAGCTCCCAGGAACTTAAAAGCTAGTCTGTTTTCCATTTTTCATTCACTTCATGGGTTTTGGGCTTAGACAGTTAATGTCATTGCTGGTGGAATTTGCCATAGAAACACACCAGCCTCCTGGGAACTGGACTGAAGTTAACAAACTTAGTTGGCAGAAATAAACATGTTTTGCTGATACATTTTATTTATTACCATAATTAAACTACCAAGCTGAAAGGTTAAATGCTGTAATCTCCAATTAATAGTCTATGTAAGAAAACCAAGTGTCCTATTTAAAACCAGCAAGCAAACCTGCATACAGAGTAAGGAAACTAAACTTCACAAACACTTCAACATGAGCCTGCAGTGTGCACATGCAGCCCAGACAGCAACTGAGTCCTGGGCTGCATCAAGAGCAGCGTTGCCAGCAGGGCAAGGGAGGTGATTCTGCCCCTTAACTCTGCTCTTGTCAGACACCATATGGAGTATTGTGAACAGTTCTGGAGCCCCCAACACAGGAAGGACATGGAAGTGTTGAAGCGGGTCCAGAGCAGGGCCATGAAGATGCTCAGAGGGCTGGAGCAGCTCTGCTATAAGGACAGGCTGAGAGAGTTGGGGTTTTTCGGTCTGGAGAAGAGAAGGCTTTGAGGACACCTTAGAGTAGCCTTCCAGTATCTGAAGGGGGCCTACAGGAAAGCTGAGGAGGGACTATTGACAAGGTCTTGCAATGACAGGACAAGAGGCAATGGGTTTAAACTGGTAGAGGGAAGATTTAGACTGGATGTTAGGAGGAAGTTCTTTACAGTGAGGGTGGTGAGGCACTGGCACAGGTTGCCCAAGGAGGTTGTGGCTGCTCCCTTCCTGGAGCTGTTCAAGGCCAGGCTGGACAAGGCCTTGAGTGACCTGTACTAGTGGGAGGTGTCCCTGCCTATGGCAGGGGGTTGGAACTAGATGATCCTTGAGGTCCCTTCCAACCTTACTATTCTATGATTCGGGAGACACATTTTTTGGACTCAGAATCTGAGATCATTCTCTTTATTTGGTCCATTCATAATACTGTATCAGCACTGCAAATTTCTCTCTCATTTACTGAAAACAAACCTAGGCTAATACTAATACAAGACCCCATCATTTGAAGCTCTGTGAGACAGTGTAGAACTGAGAGTTTCAAAGTGAAGAGCTCTTAATCAGCCCATTCAGTATCTCACCACAATCCCTCAGATTACTTTAAAAGGCATAATTTGGTCCTCAGTGGACCTTTGTTATCCTTCTGGGCTGTGCAACACAACACTTCCATGAAGAAATACACAAGAAAAAAAAATAATCAATATGCATTCAATATGATGCTGTGAACACCTTTGCCTTTGAAGATAAAGAAACCAATATATATTTGTATATTATAAAATATGAAATTGCTTTATGAAGGTCTCCAACAAATTAGAATTAAAATTGCATCTATAAACATGTTTGGATCATTTATTTTACTTAAATCAATGTTATGCAAAAAATAATTCAAGTGATGTCAAGATTTAAGTGTTCAAAGATGCTTAAAAGACATAGTCGAAGAAATCAAAGAATTGAATATCAAAATGGGAAACACAAACAAATCTTTACAAAGAATCTTCTTCTTGTTGTAAGTAAGACAGCCCTGGGTCAAAGTACTGTCCTCAGTTTCTGAAATCAGGGTGTAAACTATTTTAAATATGCAAGTATTTGCATGACTAAACAATGACTGTAAAACACAGCTTCCTGGGAAACTCTTCACTGTTCATCAGAAGACAGATGAAATACTCTTGAAAAAAAAAAACCAAATAATAACTTAAACAAGGAAGGAGGAGTAAAGTTCAGTAGCTTCAGCAAATAATGAAGCCAACCAGCAAAGAGCTATAAAACCCACAAGGCACATTATTTCAGTATTGCCTACAAGGTAGCTTCAGATCTAAATAGGGTTTGGAAAATAAAGAGTCATCTGCTTTTCTCTAGTTGGGAGAGCACTGGCAACTACCTCAAATTTTCTTCCATCACGAATGAATTGGAACAGGGAGCCTCAATGCAGTAAGAGCCACTTGAGTGAATTGTTTAGCTGTCTGGGGTCTTTCTGTCCCTGCTTTTGCTTTTAACAAACAGTTTTTCAAGGGCAGTTCTGTTGAGTCCAGAATTTCTCATGTACTAAAAATCTCCCTTTTTAATGGCAGTGGGAGCAGTGTTAGGAGTTTCAGTGCAGTAGAGTCAATGCTGAAAGTTTCCCTTTCTTCTATTGAAAACCTGATCTTACCATGCCAGTCTTACCCACTGATTTCACTCAGCCCCACTCTTCTTCCCATATATCCTCAGAACCTCATCCCTTCATGCCATTCTGGGCATGGAACACACACAACCTGTCACCTCTGCCACCAACTCCCTCAGGCTTTGAAAGACCAGTTCCTAACAGAACCTCAATGGAGTTCAACTTGAGAGGTGCTGAGCAGAATCCTCTCAACAGATTTTGTCCCTTTAGGCATGAAGGAAGGAATGCACAATCTGCTGCTGCCTGAATTCAGTGCCACATCAAAGCTCTATGTACAAACCCGACTGAACAATAAAAAAAGAAAGAAACCTATCAGGTCCTCCAAAAAAACCCTGCAAATCCTTTCCTCAGTGAACTTTTAATCTCATTCATGTTTAATCGAGGACAACCACAAGCATGGTAAAGGGATTAGGTGTTTATCTCTTCCTACTTGGCATTAGAGTCTAAACGTTTGTCTTCACACAACTTCTCCAGCCCCACATGGGAGTCCACCCCAAACACCTCCTCTCCTACACAACTGCATATGCTTCTGGCATGGAGATCCGGGAAGGAAGCAAACCAACAACCTGGTACAAGGCAAAGGACCAAACAAGAATGATCATGAGCATATCAGAAAGCATTATTTCATTCGAGGCTATGAAATTACACAATGCAGCAAGAAATGCTATAGGACAAGTTTTGGGGTTTGTTTGGGTTTTTTTCATACTGGGTTAAGGTTACAATAAAAATCTCTGAAGAAAATGATAGTCAAGAACTCTCCTCTCCTGAAGTGATGTTGATTTGAGACTTACAGATTGTTGGGAGTTAAATAAGCTTTTGCTGTATACTGTAAGCAACATCTGAAGTTAAAATATGCCTGTTATAGAGCACAAGAACACATAACAGCTCTCACTGAGAACTGGAGCTTTCACCTGAAGTAAAAATAACCATGAAAGAAAAAGGAAAAAAAATTGAAGGCTTCCTACCACAAAAAGCTCCTGCTAGACCCCTGCCAAGTGTCCAAAAAGATTGCCTAATGCAGAACGATAACCAGGAGTGCTGTTATTACAGAAGACAAAAGAGCAAGGGAAGGAAAATGAAAGGGTTTGAAATATTTGGGTTCAGTTTGCACAGGGGCAGGCTGTTCCCTGCAACCTGGGCAGTGCAGGAAACAGGAGCCAAAAAAGAACAACTCCCCTGTTTTTAAACACTGGATGCCACAGTGAAAAGGGAAAAATCACTACTCCACCTATTCTCAGGCTTTCAAGGGAGATGCAAGGAGGCAAACAAGAAAACTGAATACATCTTACTTCCTTTCACACCCGTGTGAATCAAACCTCAATAATGCCGAGGGAGGGAAGGTCATCAGGACAAGTGCTTCTCCCTTTCTTGCTTCAGCAGATACACACAGTATGGGCAGATCCTGCACTGGCAGCAGCAATGGCCACTTGCAAAAGGTTGCATTGCCCACCTCTGTGAAAGTCCTACTCACAGAGGTACAGTTCAGTTTTGCAAAGAGTGCAAATAGTTTGAACATGGGCTGTGGTTTCCTTTTGAAAGGGGCATGGGAGTTCAATCTCTATTGTCAGAAATTACACCCACACCTTTCTTCATCAGCTACCATGCTCTCTAGAGTCATCACAAAATACTAAATTATTCATTTTCTCCATTAAGGAGTTCTTCTCTTTTTTTAGTGATAAATAAAACCAGAATTAAGACTCCCTCATCTGCTCCCCATGGATTTATTCATAAGAACAACAAAAATCTCATTTTTGACCCTAGAAAAGATGGGTCAGCCTGAAACATTTTCTCACCTTCTTCCCCACCTTTACCATTTCCATCACCTCTAGCAAAATGTAAACCAATTTTCAAATTAGAAATAAAATGGGTGTTTTAACCTGATTCCCAATGGAATTTTTGTTCAGCTATGTATGGAATATAACACAATTAAGAATTCTAAGATCTGGGTCACTGTCCCATTTCAGCCTCTCTTTACAACCCTGTGTCAGGTTAGCACTGGTGCAGATCACAGATTAACATGGAAGGAGAAAAAAAGCAGAGTCTGCACTGCAAAGGGGTAATTCTCCCTATCAAACTTAACAGGCAAAAGGAGAACCCAAATCAGTACTTTCTATACTGCCTGCTGCATGATTGTAACCCAGATCATTTTTATATGGATCATTGGCATCAGTGTTACAATCTTCAAAATTATACAGGAATCAAAAATAGCAAAGCACAATCCTCTAGACATTATCCGAGTCACTACTGCATTAGAAATCCCTGTATGCAGTTAAGGCTTAACCTGACTCATTGCTTACACGGTGATTGGATTTGCACCAAGTAAAACCATTGCAAACCATGATAAATTACCCCTTATTTAAATTAGAGATATAAACTGGTTCAATTAAATCCATAGGGCAAACTCTCAAGAGAGACAAAACTGTTGCAGACAGAAGTAGTCTACATGGTTGAAGAAAACTGCATTGACATAAGATGTTCCTTCTATCTTCTGCTTCCAGGAAGGAATTCAAAACATTGTTTCTTGTACTGTTAGAGCACGAAAGGACAAACATTTTGTTTAATGAGATTGCTTTTAAATTTCCTTTTTGTGTGTGTGCAAACAGCTATTTGAAACAGTCTATAGCCAAAACCATTACCTTCACACAACCAACATCCATGCATTTCTACTTAAAACCAGTTATGCTACAAACAGCTGCTATCTTCATGTAACAGGTCAAAATATGACCTAGGTTTGCACTTGATTTCAAGCACTCCAGTGGAACAATTCCTTCTGTTTGAATGCACTATTTGTAAAACAGAAAAACTGCTGGGGAATGTACCAGTTTCAACTAGATTTTGTTAAGTAAAACCAAAAGAAAACCAAAACAACTACCAATAAAAAAAAAGAATAAAACTCAAACCAACCAACCCACACAAAAAAACACCACCACACACAAAAAAAAAAAAAACCCCACAACCCAGTGGGGTTTAAGAAAACATGCTTGCAAAGTACCAAAAAGTGCTATTTTCTAGTTTACTCCCCAAACACTGATGAAATACTGAACTGTTTTAGAGAGATACATTCCTACTATTCACACTTGCTCATTTCTTTGTGAGGTACACAAGGAGATATTTTTATTCTCTGCTTAAAATATTAACCAGAGTTTTTACCCCCACTCTACTCCCCAGAAGCAACACAAGAAGCACGTGTCTCAGAACCAAGACAGGAGCTGTGAAAAGGTTCTCATAACTTAGTACCACACTAGAGAAACTCTGAAGAATTTTACTGAGAAGATAAAACAGTTAACCCACAATAAAAACAAACAAGTCACTGGAAAGCATTAAAGCTTGAAGGAGGGAAGCAGAGGAACTTTTACAGCTATAATGTATTATAAACTGCTTATAAGCTTCTGTTATTAATCGTTGAGTTTCCTTATTGAAAAGAGCTCAATGAAAAATGCACTGAAGTCAACGAAAAGGCCTTCCTTCACTTCAAATTATGCCTACATTTATTTTATCTCCCTTGTGCAGGCTACATCAAAAGGCATTTAAAAAGCAAACAAAACAACCATGTTAGCTAAGATAATTAGACTTAATTTAGCTCAAAGTATAGGAACCAGCTTAACACCATGTCCACAACAAAGATAGTTTCAATTGCTATTTTCTCTCCAAAGTGTAACAGTACCTGGGTAAATATCAGTCACAGCAGAATCCAAAATGGACATATCATCAAAATTACTTTTTTTTCAAAACCTTGATCCTAATTAATAAAAGAGGTTTTGGGGTTTTTTGTTTGGTTTTGGGTTTTGTTTGGTTTTGTGTTGGTTTTGCTGTGGTGTTTTGGTTTTTTTTTTTTGGTTGGTTGGAGTTTTTTTAACCCCAAGTACAGGCAACATGTTAGTTCTAATGGCACTGTCCTGATGAGGAACCTTTTCATGCCAGAAGCCAGAGACCAAACATCCAGACCCTTCAGAGGTTAAGACTTGTACTGTTATGCCAGGAGGTTCAGAGTATGTATTAAATAAACTGTAATTTCAAATAGTACTCTGATGCCAAACAATAGTCATATTTAAGCACATTGTCTACCATCTGAATAAGGTTCTGATTTTTAAATAATAGGTTTTAAAGGCTGCATTTTCACATGGAATAGCCATTATAGAGATGAAAATAGAGTGTTCATACGTAACCGGTACTTTACATACTAATCTTATGGATTATTATCAAAGACAGTCTTTCTATTGTTCCTAGGTTGGTTTTCATCTTTAAAGAAATAGGTGCTTGGTACAATACCTAATCAGTTGATTTTGACCAGGTTGCAGGCTTTTCAAGTGGGAGGTCTATGTTTCAAGTGCATTGCCAAAAGGGAGCATCAGAACATTCATTTATCCACAAGACACTAATGCACATTTGAGCTGTTTAGTCATTTTGCCTTCAGCCCAAAAACTACCTAAGGATTAAGCTAATGGTCCATTAATACATGCCCTAGAGTGTCCTTCTGCTTTACTAACAGAGAAGTGTATCTCCATGATTCCTATAGTATCATAACCTTAGCTTAACACAGCTGAATTCTTCATACCATTTGATAGTTTTCTTTGAAAAATGCATTTTCCATAAAGGTTAGCTGCCACCAACCTGCTGCAATGAGTGAGAAGGCCATTGCTATACCCTCTCTAGATCTATGCAGAAGAAAGGAGGAAGGGAAACAACTGGCTACTTTCAGTAACAGCTGGATTCAGCCAAAGAAAAGCTCCACAGTATGCATGCACTTTGCAACAGCTGCAGCTTCAAAGCCCTGACTCAGCTAAGCAGAGTGTTTGGAATGTATGGAGGAGATCCTGAATTTTTCTGGAGAAAAAGGTAGGATTAGTATTGGGAACTGCATTGCCACTGACTGCAACTGAACAGGATTATATATTTCTGTCTCAGTCATATCATACACACAGGGCTTAAGAGAACCCAGAAGATAAAATGCTTTTCATTAGTTCAGGGACAGAGATATGATTCTCCTTATTTTGCCCCTTTAAACAAATGCAGAGAAGCTGTACAAAACCAGTCAAAATCCCTTTGCTACCCTTTCTCCCTGGTTTTTGTTGTTTTGGTTTCTTTTTTTCTAATTGTGTTCTGAGGCGCAGCAGAGGCCAACCTGGTTCACAAAGCAAGCAAGAATACCACAGGGTAACATCAGATTTGCCCAGAGTTTTCTTTGGCCTTCTAGATGCACAGAACAGCTGGCAGGCATGAAGGTTCCAGCCACACTGCCAGCAGCTCTTGCCCATGTCATGCGCTTGGTGGTAAGCTGAATTCAGAAACTCTACACCAGCCCTAAGTCAGGCAGAAGGCTGCTTGAGCATTTCTGGGAGTCAGGCAGTCTATAGCACCCTTGGACCTTGTTGCCCCAAGTAGAGCAAGAAGGTTTGACATGCATTTTTGTCCTCCGGTTTCTCTGCCTCTCAAAGTGAACTTTCCAGTTAGTCTGGAAGATAGAGCACATGCCAAATGAGCAAACAGCTCTGCCTAAACCTCATTTAGCTTCTGAGCTTGGAACCACTCCCATACCTGCCTTGGGATGAAGATGCTTCATGTATCTCTTACGACCTACTTCCACCCAGTGTTGTGCTGCTACCTCTCTTTCCATATAACTACACAGAGTCTTCCATGTTTATACTGGACTGCAAAGTGGTTGTTGCAGCCCATTATAAACATACATGAAAAAATTCTGGCCTCAAGAACCATCAGTCTGAGTTCTTGCTCTTGAGCTAAGAGAGGCACAAGAATTTCTGTGCTAGCCAAATTGAATCTGACTTAAGTGACAGTGTTAATGGAGGTTCAGCAATTCTGGGATAAAGAGGATTCTGGTCAAGTCGCCTGCATGGGTAATTCAGAAGTTGTCTGGATGCCAAGAAAGCCTTTCCTTAAAGGCACAAAGGGAAAGAAAAAGGATCAAAACTCTTGAAAAACATCTGTTTGATTCTAGTTACTCCTGTCCATTGGGCTTCTTGACAAAAGCTAATTGAAGGTAACAAAAAGGAGGACAAGGTGTGTGATCATGTTCATTATGTAGATAAAGAAGTGGAGAAGGGAGAGTGGATTATGTTTTAAAAAGTGAGAAAAAAAAATGTTGATACCTCTGCTTCTTGTAGAGTCCCATGGTTTAAGCATACCATGTCTGGACATGTGATAGGAGACCCACAGCCTTCTTGAATTGCCAGCTGCATATACTGTTTTAGGCACTAGAAACAAGTAAAGAAAAGAAAAAAAGTTATATGTGGGCATGTCAGTAACACATAGATGCTAGAGATGCTACACAGCTACCAGCTCCACTGCCTTAATTGGCTGTCCTGAAGCTCCAGCACAAAGAAAACATCAATTATTATAAGCATAAATGCTACAAGTCATTACATTGGAAAGAATGCAACAAAGAATAATTAATTATGCATTACTTCATTTGCCAAGCATTGCGTTTACTTAAGTCAGCAAGTCAGACCTTTCAGAGCTAACAAGCCCTACGATCTGCTAAATTGGGATTGGAGAATTTAAGATGGGGGGAGAGGATCTTTCATCCTAATTAAACAGGTTTCATTCTTTTGTCTTGCCTCCTGTGTTCTTAATTCAGACTCTCAGCCAGCAGTCTCCATTGTAGGAGACCTCATTTACATGAAAGAGACTACTGTTCTTAGCTGCATAGAAGGGAAGGGGAGCTGTTTATAACCTGGTTAGGAGGTTACAATCTGTCCCAGAAGATGTGCAGCTCTCAGTTCACCCCCACAACACTTCACACAGATCAAGTAAAATCTGTGCTTTACCATGATTTGTAAAACACAACATCTATTGATCAGGAGTCCAAAGTCCATTTCTAGCACGGAGTCTGCCTCATGACTGTTTCAAACTGCTCATTATACAAAAATGGCAGGCCTCCCCTCTCCAAGTCAAAAAAAAAAAAAAAAAAAAAAAAAAAACCTCTGTTCTGTCCATATTTTATTTGGCATGCAAGTTTTGGCATTCAAGTTTGCTTATTAACACATATCCTAGAATCTTGGCATCATGACATAAAATCAGTGCAATGGACAGAAGTACAGTGCTTGAATTGTATCTCCAAATTGCACAGCTAAGTAGCTGAGGTCGCTTCTAAGTCAAACTAAACGACAAAGTCTCTTCAAAATAATGACAAAGCATACAGCAGTTTGCAAGCCACTGTTAACAAAATAACGAAACATGGTGTGCTGGTTTGAGGCTAATTGGAATATTTTAATGCAAAAAAAATAGATTATAGGCTGTGAAAAGAAAACAATGGTGATGTCTGCTTCACTCATAGACTTGCTGGGATGTATAAAAACAAGGACACAAATACAGATAAGATAAAGTGTCTCAGTCTCTCTCTGGGAGCTGGTGTGTCTTCTCCTCTCTGCTGTGTAACCTAACAAACCACTCTGCTTCTAATCCCCCTTGCCAATCCTCCAAACTCACCTTGCACATAAGGCAAATCCGGGGGTAAGGTAAAGGGGTGGAAAGAAGGTGGAAGGGTGACTGGGAGCCCCTCCTGGGGACTCTGATTTCTGGGAGGGGTATCGTGTTTCTGTGTTATCTTTAACTTGTATATTTCTATAAATATTCATGTATGTAGTGTATGTATATGTTGTAAATTATGCTAAGCTGTAAATAGGGCTTCATTCCTTAACTTCCAGCCGGCTGAGTCTAGTTTGGGTGATTTTCATAGCGTGGTGGGGTGGGGAACTCTCAAATCATCACAGATTGATTTCTGGCAGATTTTGGTAGAAGTCTGCATAGTTTCTTGCAAATTATAAGCATCCTGGGTTTTTAGAAGCAGGAGGATTTATGCAGTTTCGATCCCTACAGATTTGTGTTTCATGCCCACCTGATAAGCCTCTCCCTCTTAGTACTGCTGAGTTTCTTCCCCTATTGCCTCATCACTGTTCAAGGGCTACGTTAAAACATAAGGTCTTGGAGACCTTGGCCTTTCTGTCAACTTTAACAACAGTCACAATGTTTCAAAAGCTGCTAGGTGAGCTGTGGGGAAATCACAGCTTTTAAGCTCTGGAAAAAAACAGAACTCTTCATAAACTATTTTTCCAGTACTTCTAGACATTTAACATTCAGGTCTGCATTACTTCAAACTGTTCTGAGAAGGCCTTGCATATTGGGCTCTGATTAAACAAATGTACCCATTTTGATTTTTATTGGAAAAACTGATACCCTCTTAAATGTCAGGATAATTAGGACTTTTATGCCTGACAAATTTGGTGGCTTTTTATGAAGAAGTCACAGCGACAGTGGACAAGGGAAGGGCAACTGATGTCATCTACCTGGACCTGAGTAAGGCATTTGACTCTGTCCCACATGACATCCTGATCACCAAACTGGAAAAACATGGACTTGATGGGTGGAGCACTGCTGGATAAGGAATTGGCTGGATGGTCGAACCCAGAGAGTGGTGATCAACGGCACAATGTCCACCTGGAGACCAGTGACAAGTGGTGTCCCTCAGGGGTCAGTACTGGCACCAGTGCTGTTTAACATCTTTGTCAGTGACATGGACAGAGGAATGGAGTGCACCCTCAGCAAGTCTACAGATGACACCAAGCTGTGTGGCACAGTCGACTTGCTAGAGGGCAGGGATGCATCCAGAGGGACCTGGACAGGCTGGAGAGTTGGGCCCAGGCCAACCTGATGAAATTCAATAAGGCCAAGTGTAAGGTCCTGCACCTGGGTAGGCACAATCCCAAGCACAAATCCAGGCTGGGTGGTGAATGGCTGGAGAGCAGCCCTGAGGAAAAGGACCTTGGAGTCTGGGTTGATGAAAAGCTCAACATGAGCCTGCAGTGTGCACATGCAGCCCAGACAGCCAACCGAGTCCTAGGCTGCATCAAGAGAAGCGTGGCCAGCAGGGCAAGGGAGGTGATTCTGCCCCTTTACTCTGCTCTCGTCAGACCCCACCTGGAGTACTGTGTGCAGTTCTGGAACCCCCAGCACAGGAAGGACATGGAAGTGTTGGAGCGGGTCCAGAGGAGGCCACAAAGATGATCAGAGGGCTGGAGCAGCTCTCCTATGAGGACAGGCTGAGAGAGTTGAGGCTCTTCAGACTGGAGAAGAGAAGGCTTTGAGGGGACCTGATAGTAGCCTTCCAGTATCTGAAGGGGGCCTACAGGAAGGTTGGAGGGACTGTTTACAAGGTCTTGTAATGACAGGACAAGGGGCATTGGGTTTAAACTGGCAGAGGGGAGATTTAGACTGGATGTTAGGAGGAAGTTCTTTGCAGTGAGGGTGGTGAGGCACTGGCACAGGTTGCCCAGGGAGGTTGTGGCTGTTCCCTCCCTGGAGGTGTTCAAGGCCAGGTTGGATGAGGCCTTGAGTGACCTGTTCTAGTGGGAGGTGTCCCTGCCTATGGCAGGGGGTAGGAAATAGATGATCTTTGAGGTCCCTTCCAACCTTACCCTTGTGTATTTCTATTATTTACAAATGGAAATGTGGCTTCCTTTTTATTGTCTGTCTCTCTACTGAAACATCCACATGTTTTGGTTAATTCTGATAAACTGTACAGAGATAATTAGTTCAGCTTATCTTAGTAGCATTTTAAATGAGCTTATTGTTTATTTGTTAATATTCAAAGTATATTAATTTAGAAGAATGTAGAGGTATAAACTAAATGGTAAACTTTAAATATCTAGCTCATTACGCAGTAATGGATTCAGATCCAGTACACACCCCTATAAGAAAGCAGCAGAGCAGACTGTGAGAAATTGGTGGTGAAAGTAGTACATGGGAGGTAAGGGAGATACAGGTGAAAAGCAAAAAGGACATCATGTCTGTAACGAAAGGCACTGTCAACATCCTAGGGATTATCAGCTCATTTAAGCAGGAGCTATTCTTTTATTAGTCAAACAGCAGTTTTGCTGTCCTGTGCCACCTCTTTGCCCAGCTCTCCCAAAGGCATCTAGGCCCAGTGTTTATAAAAAGTCAGCTTAACCACCAGATTCAATGACTCCACTAGCACACACAGCTCCTCCATGGAGCTTTAAGCAGCAGCAGGTACATAACCATCATGGTGCCTGGAAGCCTGCACCCTAGAGACATCGGAGCTGTTGGGGCCCTTCCCACATCTGCTGCCACCACATTTTGGGCAGTGGCAGCAGGTGATGCAGGGCAACACCATAAAAATCCATGTTCCCAGAGCCCAGGGTGGCTCCCAGGGTCATTCTGATGTGGACTGAGACTGTAGGTGACTTACTCCTGTAGCCCCACATCCATTAAGTACCTGTCATTGCTCAGATGCTTCAGACCATAATGGCAGGAGAAAAAGGGTATCCTTCCCTCCACAAGTGCTCCTTCCCTCCACAAATTTCTTGCTTGGTTTGTGCCTGTATCTAAGCTCCACTATGAATGATGCAGACAGAAAATTCTGTTCTCTGGAGTCCCTTCCCCAAAGGCTGCCCATGTTGCAGTGTGCTGGGTGCACTTCTTGCATATGTGGGTGATGCTCCAGCAGAGCCTCCCTACAAATCACTCTGTCTCCTCATGGGAGATCTGATTTTATTTTTTTTTAAATCAAGTCTTAGGGCAGCATTTGGGGAAGCAGGGAATGCTTTCCTCCAGCCAAGGCATTTAGTTTGCCTTAATTCCTCCACAAGCATGGAAGAGCAACCTTTTACTTCAGCTAAGATCTTGGCTTCTGTCTCCTCTGTAGTGCTGCCTGATATTTAGTAATTTGTTTTGACAGCATGGTACAGTGGATTTGTACTCTAGGGGCAGCTCAGGTCAGCCAGTTACAGAGGGAGGACAAAGCTTGAGAAGTTACTGCAGGCCTAGCAGCAGCCCAGAGGCTTGTTCTTAATTTAGACTTCCGGAACAGAATCTCAGAGTCTTGCCATGCAAGGACAAGCACGAAGCTCTTAAGGAGCTTTGATCCACAGGATGGATTTTGCAGTCCATTTAAATATGCAGTATCTAAATCATTAGGAGCACCAAGCCAAGCACAGAGGTTTCTGAGGACTGATAATGCATCTGGATTCTTCTTCTCTCCTAGATTGCTGCTTGATTGTAGGTGAGGATAGGTGAGCAACTAGAGCCTTCTGTGATATTTTTAGAGAGTACTATGCTTTCACAGGGTGACTTGGAGAGATTTTGTAATAGGTCTGAGCAGCCCCATGGATCTTCAAATGGTTCACAGAAAGCCTCCCTGTTAGACAGTTTTTACAGGTATTAAATCATTTGCCTTTGTTTTTTGTACTTGGAGAAGGTGCTGTATGTGCAATTAAAGAAGCTGATGGGAGGCTTGAAGATGCTGGGAATCTCAAAGGAAGTATTTCACATTTAACACTGAAGAATTAAGCTTTTTCCCTAAGTCTGTGCAGGAATGAAGATGTGAATATCTTGTTCCTTCTTTCACAAGTTAGAAGCAAAGAAGAAACAGTGGAAAATCACTAAATTTTAAAATATGCCTTCACTTTAACAGTAAGGCTGTTTTTAGAGAGGTTTTGTTATTATTTACAGCTCAGCTACTAATTTAGCTACTTACTCGCAAAGCGGCAAATAAAAGCACCTGAAAAGATGTACAAGTTGAAAATGTGATGAAAAGAGGACTCGATGTCTGTATAATGAATCATGACCTTCTCAGCAGTATGTCCTCCCACACTATGGAGAATACATCAGACAGAAAATGGTTAAGACTTTTTGTGCATTTTGTCTACAAAAATCAGCAGTACTTCTGTTAGAAAAACTGTATACACTACATATGCCACTTAATTGCTCTACAAAGTGAAGGTAAAATCAAGATACTCAGCCTTCTGTGGTATTAGAGTTCCTTGAGAGGATCTTAATCTTGACATCCAAGAAATAATCATCTCTCAACACCCTTGAGCTACACTCCCCCAATTTTGTTTAACGCAGTAACTTGCAGGCATGGAGAACAGTCAGTGGCTGGAGTGGCTGCACCACAAGAGTAGTGACTTCATGACACTCATATGATCTTACTCTCTTACTCCCCATAGGCAGAGCAAGTCATCAGCAGTGACTTTCTTAGTAGCTCAGAGTTTCCCAAGAATGCATCACAGACAAGGCAGAATGATTACAATCATGCAATGACTTGGGTTACTAGATGACCTTAAAGGTCACCTAGTCCAACTCCTCTAGAGTGAGAAGGGACTTCTCTAACTAGATCAGGTTGCTCAGAGCCTCATCTAACATAACCTTGAATGTTTCCAGTGATGGGGCATCTATCAGTTCTCTGGGCAACCTATGCCAGGGTTTTGCCACCTTCATTGTAAAAAAAAAAAAAAAAAAAAACAACCAAAAAACCAAACCCAATCTAGTCTAAATATGCCCTCTTTTAGTTTAAAATTATCCCCCCTTATCATGTCACAACAGACTTTGTTGAAGATTGTCCCCATCGTGTGGACGCAACAGACTAAACATTACCAATGTTTTGTTGAACAGGTTCAAATCTAGCTGCTTGCAGATGAAATTGGAGGTCTGGCTCCATTATGTTCTCCTCTCAAATAAATGGGAGACACCAACACAAGGAACTTTAACTTAAATTGTGTGTACTTTGATTAGTTACATTCTGTTTACTCAGATTTCCCCCCCTGAGCAACTATATCACGTTGCTCACCTTCTAAGCAAACCTGCTTTAGCAGGAGGTTAGACTACATCATCTCCAGAGGTCCTTTCCAACTCTACCATTCTGTAAGACATATCTGTGTTCTGGGACACATAACAAAATCCTGATGCAATCAAGAGAGAGAGATCAATTCAAACACGATAATGTAATTCCACCAGTAACACTTGCTACACTCTCTGGAAGGTTTTGGCACTGATCTAACTTTGCCAAGCACATTTCACTCCTGCTGGACGACTGTGAAAAGAGTACTACAAGTACTTTTTCTCTCCCTGAGTTTCATGATGTGTTATGACACCTTTTTCAAATAATTTGCTGTCTGAGCATTTTGGAGCAAGAATTATTTTTCCTCTTACACCTCATTTCTCTTTTAGGTCATTGCCTTTCTCTATTTAATAACATAAGTTCAATATCCATTTACCTACCTCACAAAATACTGTTCATGTCTAGTAAGTTATGGCCTGTAAAGTACTTGGGTAAAATCACCATGCAACATACATGCATTTCTTTTTTATCCTGCAGGTCTTGCAAGAAAGATTAAGGCAAATATTTATATATGCCTCAAGTACAAATTCTTCTTCTCATGAAGCTAAGGCTTTGTTGAAAGTCTATGTTGAAACATGAGGGAAGAATCTTTTAAAAAAAGCACTGAAAAGTCTAATCCAGGAATGCATAAACTAACACAAAAAAATTCCTTCTTCAGTAATAAACACTTCCTCCGATCTTCGAAAGTGTTTTCTAAGGTCAGCTGAAATTCTGTTTAGTTTATTCATGGGTCCATCACTTCAACACTTCTACAAGCTGCTCTAACTTTTTTGTTGTTGGTTTCTTGGTGATTTTTTTGTTTGGGTTTTTGTTTGTTTTTCTTTGGTTGGTTGGGGTTTTTTGTTTTATATTTGCAGAGAGTGGATTCTTAATGCACTGATTTTAAAAAAAGGAAAAAAGAAAAGTCTGTTTAGCAGTGTATTTAATCTGCAAAGGGACCATAACAGTTCTGCATTTTAATGAGTTGAAAGTATAATTTCAGTATTATGTTCCAGGTAATGATATGACAAAGGCACTATATCCCTCTCCCTGTGAAATCTTATGTATCTATTCAAAGCCATTTCCAGATAATCTCTGTATCAGAGACAAAAGATGGGCCTCAATCATTCCTACGTATTGCTTTTTCAAGTACTTTGACATGTTCCATTACTTTGCTCTTCTCCCATCTGCATGCAGCTCTTCAGCTCCCTAAATGCAAACCACACATCATGTGACAAAACTGAACAGGTAGTTCTATTAAGAAACATGGCTGGATGGCTAGGAAAAAGAAAGAAATGGAAAGCTCTGGGCTGTTTTTCTCTCAAGTACTACAGATATTGATGCCAGGCACTGTGCAGCAGTTGATACAGGATAAGTAAGGGTATAAGGGTATTTGTTTTGAATTAAATTGCAGAAGGGGGGGGAGGGGGGCGGGGAAGGGATCTACAGTACTTCTTAACCATTATTAGGGCAGGATCTACATTAAATAAGAAAATGCAAGAAATTGTTGAAGTCATCATGCTAAAACAAAAAAAGGTCTTTCATATTACTGTATAACTTTAAGACTATTTCAGTTCTCAGAAAAATTAAGAAAAGTTCAGGTTTCCACTTTAAAACATGGAAGATTGACTTAAAAAAAAAAAAATCATAGAATGGTTCAGGTTGGAAGGGACCTTAATTATCATCTAGTTCTAACCCCCTGTTATGGGCAGGGACACTACCTACAAAAGACCAGATTGCTTGAGGCCCTATCCAACCTAGCCTTGAACACTTCCAGGGTTGAAGCCTCCACAACTTCCCTGGGCAATCTGTTCCAGTACCTCAACTGTTAAATCTTTCTTCTAGGTTTGTCCTCAAAACTGCATTGGTGTGGCTCTAGGGTTTTTTAAGCCTTAGTCTTTCTATAAACTTAAAACTTTGGGGAAGTTAAAAAGAAAGGCTGTATATGGAGAGAAAATACAACATTTTAGTTTGCATTCCACAGTGTCTTATGATTCAGAACAGATCAACAGACAGGCATTCAGTTTTTCTTTCCATTCTGGGCAGTGTTTATGTATTTCTTATTCAGTAAAACATAACTTTCATTTATTTCTTATTGTTCACTAATGTTATCTGTTCTTCAGTGAATACACATGACAATGTAGCAGCCATGTAGTTTTACACAGAATATTATTGACTTCAGTGAGACAGTTCATGACAGAACTTTAAATTTAACCACCTGATCCACTCAACATTTAATTAATTGGGCTGCATATTTGGAGGAAGCTCTTCACAGAGAGAGTTACTTGCCATTGGAATGGGCTGCCCAGGGAGGTGGTGGAGTCGCCATCCCTGGAAGTGTTCAAGAAAAGACTGGATGGGGCACTTAGTGCCATGGTCTAGTTGATTGGATAGGGCTGGGTGCTAGGTTGGACTGAATGATCTTGGAGGTCTCTTCCAATCTGGTTGATTCTATGATTCTGTAAGTATACACCCCTCTAAACCAGTACTCATACTGTTTAGGATGTATCTACATAATATTTACTAACACGTTCACTATCACTAAAATAGGCCAGTAGCTTTCAATGTGTGGTAATCAAACTCTTGGAATCTCACAGATGTCTCTCAGTAAGTTTGAAAACTGGATGAATGAAGTCTATTGGCAACTAGCTTGGAGGCACCTGCACTGCACCTGGAAAAAAATTTGAAGCTTTTCCAACTGAAAGAATATTTTTTTAAAGTACATCACAGAAAGAGTGGTTTAATTTGTTAGAGATAAACTTATGATAGGTATAGTTTAATGTGAAAAGAGTCCAATGAAACATGTATTTGTAATGCCCAATCTATAATTTAACTGCTAAGGACCACATGCTGTGGTAAACAAAGCTGTATTCCAAAGAACAGAAGATCAGGCCACGTAAGTGCCCTGTCAGTAAAGATGTTTGAAAGTGGAAAATGCCCCATTAGCCTCAAATGACATATGGTCATCTCATGGGGGAAGTGTGACATCACTGACAAGCATTTTATTTTCTTAGGACCCAGTGAAAACTCCAAGCAAATGCAACAATGCTTCAGAATACAATGGCTTCCCACTGTTCCACAAGTCTATTTTTTAGGGGATCAAGTACATCTGAGAAATATAGTCAGCAGCTTTGTCTCAAAAGATATACCAGTAACAGTGCCAGATTCTGCTTAGGTCCATAGTCTAAAACCAGTTTGCTCATAGCCTCCCACATCCTGGCAGCCTGTCGTAAGTCAGGATAGATTTCTGGTAATCGTTGCCATGAAGTGGTACCACAAAAGAGAAAAGGACAAGAGAACAGAACCAGAAAAACTCACTGTTCCCAAAACCAAACCAACTGCAAATAACATTTCTCTTACAAACAAATCTGTGTCAGGTCAAACCCTTACAAAGCTACAAAACAGACGTGACCACGAGCCTTATGTCACAGGCTGGCTCTGTTACCGTGGCACTCTGAAGCACTGACAACTTCCTTCACATTTGTTTCTTCATTTGTTAAAAGGAGATAACACCAACTTCACTCACAGTGCTGTCATCAAATATGTTAGTTCCCTCTTCCTCACTTCTCTTCCCTTGGCTACCACCCAGATGGTCATCTCTACTGACTTCAGAAATATGTAGCTACTCTTGCTGAATAGTAGCATCCATCAGAAGGCAATGAATCAGAGAATCATAGAATCAACCAGGTTGGAAGAGACCTCCAAGATCATCCAGTCCAACCTAGCACCCAGCCCTACCCAATCAACTAGACCATGGCACTAAGTGCCTCATCCACTCTTTTCTTGAATACCTCCAGGGACAGCAACTCCACCACCTCCCTGGGCAGCCCACTCCAATGCCAATCACTCTTGCTGTCAAGAACTTCCTCCTAATATCCAGCCTAGACCTCCCCTGGCACAACTTGAGACTGTGTCCNAGCTTTGTCACCCTTCTCTGGACACATTCCAGTACCTCAACATCTCTCTTGAAATGAACTGGATGCACTACTCAAGGTGTGGCCTGACCAGTGTTGAGTACAGGGGCAGAACAACCTCCCTTGTCCTACTGGCCACACTGCTCCTGATACAGGCCAGGATGCCATTGCCTCTCGTAGCCACCTGAGCACACTGCTGGCTCATGTTCAGCTACTATCTATCAGTACCCCCAGGTCCCTTTCTGCCTGGCTGCTCTCCAGCCACTCTGTCCCCAGCCTGTAGTGCTGCTTGGGGTTGTTGTGACCAAAATGTAGAACTCTGAACTTAGCCTTGTTAAATCTCATCCCATCGGCCTCTGCCCACCCACCAATGGGTACAATTGTGCTCTTTTGGCACCCTTACTAACACTGCCTTTGGTGTGACTCTGAACAGAAACACATGCAAGGAGTTCTTAAACCATTTAAATTACTACAAAAGTGCTTTGTGTTCAGTGCCAATATCAGCAGGAGTGAGAATTTTCTTTATAAATTTAAAACAAAGCTAGTCTGAAATCTTGCAAAAGTCAAGCTGGGAAAAAAAGAATCTAAAATGTCAAAACTTGACAGCTTGCTACCTGTGGGTGGAAGTGGAAAACAACCTGAGGTGAGCTGTATATAAAGTAAGTGAAGTATTGCAGCACAAGGTCTGCTTGGGAAGAGGAGAAGATAAGTGTTCTCATGCAGCCATGAGCACATGCAGGTGTCTTTTAGGACAGCAGAAAGAAGAGGAAGAATAAAGGACTGAATTCCTTCTTGAAAATTAGCACCAAAAAAACAGGAGAGCTAAGAAAACTCAGTGTTGGCTACACAAAGGCAAATCAAATTTTCCGTAAGTTTTACTAAGTAGTCCTTTACTGCAGTATTTGTGTACATTTGCTCCATTTTGCAGGGATTCCACATTCTTTGTCATCTGCCTTCTCTGTATCTTAGATCTACTCTGTCTCTGCTCTCGGGTTTTTCTGCCCATGCTTTTTGCTGGTGATGCTGATCTCTCACATCAGTTTTTCACCACTTCTTCAGTGCTCCCCTTGCACAAGTGATCTGAGCCTTCACTGCACTAAGGATAAAATGTCAGTATTTAGCCACCTGAAGGAGGCAGAGCTGTTAACACACAGCTGCTCTTAAAAGGATTACAGAACACGGAGGAGCTTTATTGAGTGTCCTGATAGTGAAGTGCAGGAGACAAACCACTATTTCTAGGAGGGTTTCCCTTTCTCCTCCAACAAAAGCAGCTGGGAGCAGTGTGCAAACCCCTTTCTCAGGGGCTGAAGCCTCGCAAGGCCTGTAACTCTCCAGGCAGACAGTTGCCCAGGGCCCAGGCTGTCAACGGCAGCAAAAGAGTCTTTTCCATGCATGCCTAGCACTGGCCTTGCCATTACACATAGCTACAATGGAAAAATCCCAAACACCTTTAGATAACTTTCTACTTGTAGCCAAGACAGCACAGAAGCTACCTGGGCTTCTATTCAACACACTGACTTCTCCTTTTAAGGTTGCATGAAGCTTAGTCTCAGTTACACCTTGTTTCGTGCACCAAAATAACAAACAGGTGGATCACGGTGATATTTGTTTTGCACGTTTTGTAACTCAGTTACATCACACACTTCTCAGAAGTACAAGACCCAACAGAGAACTTGCTTGGAAGAAAGAAGGGTGAGTCATGCCAGTCCTGCATAAACCTGTGCTGACAACACAAAGGCACACACGTGGAAGTTTGGTACATGTCGTCTTGGGCAGCATCTGCTCCAGTGAACAACATGCAATATGGATAGAAGCTGCTGCATGATGTAAAGAGCAGCAATGCCATTTATTGCTCACCTGGCTTTCACTAGGACTCTGAAATGCTTATGAGAGGGAAAAAGAAGGGGGAAAAAAGTCAGAACTGGCATGCAGGGAAGAAGCAAGGCAATAGATATTTTACTGACTCAAAACCTCCATGTTTTCCCGTACCTACCCTGGTTCTCTGTCATCACTGCCACCAGAGCAGTGGTGAACACAAATGTACCCATTGCTTTACCACATCTGGTAAAACCTCACCTCCATGACTGCTTGCAGGCCATAGATTTATAACAGGTCTTTCACAAAGCACTTAGCATTTCCAGTGCTACCGCTCATCCTGCACTCCTTGATACTGCTTCCTGAGGGTCATTTATGCACTGAAATACAAACATACACCTGCTTAAACACAGTTACTTCATCTAGAAGACAGCTTCCCTGGAAGTGTTCAAGGCCAGGCTGGATGAGGCCTTGAGTGACCTGCTCTAGTGGGAGGTGTCCCTGCCTATGACAAGGAGTTGGAACTAGATGATTTTTGAGGTCCCTTCCAACCTAAACCATTCTATGATTTTAATGTCTCTTCAGATCTGACTGGGCTTTTGAGTAAGATGACAAGTGTGTTCTCCATGCCATCTGCTTTTTGTTATCTGAAGAGAGAGAAGAAATGTTTATAGCTATTTGAAAAACTCTGTTTTAGTAGCAACATCCCACTAAAATGCAAACATACACCTTCTTAAACACAGTTTACTTACTTCAGCTAGAAGACAGGTTTTATGAGGTATAATGTTTACAACAAGAGTTTCTAAGCTAAAAAAATTGCTGTACTGGGCTGCAACTCATTTAAATTCCTTAGGTTTACAGGCTACAAGTGAAAAGGATATATGAGCTTGTCCCTGCAGATGCCTGAATAGTAACAAGCCCAAATTATTTCCACAGCCAAAAATGCTGTAGTGTGAAAACAATCACAGATACACAATCATCACTATAGTTAGGAAAGAAAAAAAAAAAAATACCTCACATGTGCAATAGAACAAAAAATTAACTAAACTTACTAGAGCAGAATCTATTATGACCAGGTCAAGCCTTTTTCTATTTCAAATTTAGCACTACTATTAGATCTACCTTATTTTTCTTAGTCATAGAAAATAGGAATAAACCATACAAGCTGAAAACACTGCTAGCTGAGAAACTGACAGGGGCTCAATCCCATAGCTCACAACTGACATTCTTATCCCAGTATCTGTCTTAAGGGTGGTGTGATGGTATCTAGAACCCCTGGCACAGGTGGGAAGAAATGTACGGTACTGCACATCAGCGGTGGCCCAAGCAGTCCTCTACACAAGCACTGACACCTAAGCACTGTGATAGGGCAAGATGTTTCTGCCACTATTCTTTGGAGGCTGCTCAAACATGCAACCCATATGGCCTTCCAGAAAATTCTCTGGGTTCAAAACCAAAAGCCACAGGGGCAGGTTAAAAGTTTCCAGAGTTGTCTTTGTTGTAGGACGCAAGATGTACACATCTCTGCTGCATCAGCCCAGACATGTCCACTGGGAGGATGTTCAGACACAGGCAACAACAGCCAGACAAAGGGTAGACATGGAGCATAAGCACAACTGAGACATGTTATGCCCACTGAAATAAACAGAGCATGTCTAAAGGCTTCTCCCAGTTGCATTCAACACTCACTCACAGATGGCTGGCTCTTGGTTTAAACAAAGTCACTGAAGTTTACACAGATGCCAAACCACGGTGACTGTATTCTCTACTTCACTGCCATGGCACTGAGGAGCCAAACTCAGAGCAGATGCTATTCCTGCTATTTGTCAGGTCAAGGGTGTATGTATGTGGTGGCAGCTGCAGAACCAAGAGGGGTAAGGTGGGGACACCAACATCCACAGCCATCCATCACTGACCTCTCTGTTTGGCCACTGGCCTGGAAGAATGGAGAGCCCATCTCTGCCTGGCATAGTCCTCAGCAGTCAGTCCTCTCTTCCTCAGTGGTAGAAAGGTTAACTTCAGTATTAGGTGGGCAGAGTAAATGTGCCATTAATGACAGTAAATTGGAGACAATGGATCTTGGAGTGGAACCACTGTCAAGGAATCAACTTTCTTTTTTTCTTACTTTAATTTAAAGCATTAACTGTATACCTACCTGTTAGGTATATTTTCTTAAAACTTTTGTTGCAAAGTAAAATATGGAAATGTTTTGTTTGAAAAGTTAAGGTTGAAGATACATATTACTCTGCCTAATTCTAATTTATGGAAACACACGGATAGGGCACTTTACATGGGATAAGAATCTAAAGTCAGACTTAAGTAAACATGCATTCACTCAGGTTGACTTCACAATTACCAGATTTCTTACATGACTCCAAAAAACCAATGACAAAACTTGAATGTAATTGCTTGATGCTTAGTCACAATTTGTTGTTAAAACACATAAAAGCAAATACATTTTTTCTGGAGTTAAAAAAAAAGCAACATACCTCCAGCAGCTTAGGACCTGTTTCCAAAATCCATGTCAGGTACATCAAAGTCACTATCACCGGAAAAAATAGGTCCAAAGAGACCAAAAGAGTACTGCTATCTGTAGGGCTTTTATCAGCTCACTCAATCTCCATCTTTATCACTTCAAACAGCTTTATTTGATATGAATTTGTAGGACAGAAAGGACTACAGGCAGTGCAAGGCCTGGGCAACACCTCTGCAGCACGGACCACAGATGCAAAGGTTCAATGGCCAAAGTTCATTTTTGTTTAGGTTTCCTGATTGCCCTTACAAATTATGTAAAAGACTTAAAATGTATCCGAGTACTCAGAAAATGATAACAGGGATGGAAACCTTACAGTTATCCTATAATGTTTCAAGATTTTGCTTCAGAAAAAAAACCAGTACTGAAATGGTGTATATACTGTGTATGCTCTCTGACTGTCTTAAAATGCATGTTTTGTTCCCATTTACTATTGGGATTTATTATTTCCTATAGGAATGTCTGTTAGTTACTATCAAAAGCAAAATGACAGAGAACTCTTTTAAATAAGGCAAGACAGACTAATACCAAATGCTCTTCAGGAAAGCATCCTCTGTCAGCACGGATAATGTAAGCTTCTTGCATGGGACAAACAACCCCACTCCACAGTTCTGTTTAGTTCACATCACCCTGCTCCTGTAGTGTAAAGGTGTTGTTGTATCTTACCGATGTACAAAAGATGCAGTTGCATTCCTGAAGAGTGGTCATCTTATCCAGGGAATATTCACAGAGACATAGCTTGCAAGTGAGCAGCGGCTCCAGAGCTAACTCACTAGATTCTGACTCATCAGTTGTCATGGCGCCAGGACAAGCCTTCCCAGCAGAGTCCATTCACTCATTAATGGCCCACTCAGCCTGAAAAGAGAAATCAACAGCTGAAACAGCCCACAAGCCATGTAGTCACTTCTCATTGATCTGAGAATTTCCCAATTAGATCCATAAAAACACTTGAACACTTAAATTGTACTACTTTGTCATGTTGGTGCCAGTCTCATAGTTACGGCCATTCGAAATTTGTTAAGTAGGTGTCTGTGAGCCCAGCTCCTAAAGAGACCTGAACTGGGCTAGGTTCTTGGATAATATTCACCTTCCTGGCACAAAGCACCTCAGGCCACTTATCATGAAAGTTAAAAAAAAAAAAAAAACAAAACCACAACAAACCAGAACTTACACAGATGAGATACTACCTGTCATACACAACACTGTAGTGCTCAGAACCCTCATCAAAGACCGAGGATCGGGGATCTGACTTGGGACAATAAATTGTTCATTAAAAAAACCAAACTGCATTCATATGTATGTATGTATATATGTGTGTGTGTATATAGGCATACACACACATACATACCCTTCTGCCTTTCTGAATGAGTTTCAGAATCATACTACTCCAGTCCCTATGGGATCTTTCCAGTCTTCATTGCACCCACATCATTTCGATGGATGGCTACAGTCCTCCTTTCCATTCTGGCTGGTGGCTTGGGAGCTCTCCTGGGCAGTGCAAGGTGACAACAAGCACAGATTCCCACTTCCTAGGCAAGCACTTCAAATATTTAACATGTAATGTAAGTGGTGGGTACCGCAACCTCCACCTTCTCCATGAGCTGTCACTGAGACAGTAAGCTGGCAGTCCACTGCGGGTGGTGTGGTGAAGGTATCTTAAACCCAAGAAAGGATTTCACATTGTATGCACTACTTTATACAGAGTCAGGGCTTAAATCCAAAGAAGTATTTCATGTGCAGTGTTAATTTTCCTGCATTGTGTTGATGATGCAAGGGAGCTGCCTGCTCAGGTCTGTACCTTTTGTGCACTCCACTCCTTGGTATCTAACTTTTCTATCTATTTCACAGGGCTCTGAGGCACCTAACTGAGCTCTGAGAACTATGAACTAAGTAAACTAGAACCCCTGACAAGGAGATGCTCAGAATAACCATATCTCCACCACTCATTATGTCACGACAGTGTTTAGGGAATAAATTTTCATCCTTTGAGAAGGAACAAACAGAACTATCATACTCACATCTCAGGTTTTCTAACCTAAGCATTTGAAAACAGTGCACCATAATCATTTAAAAAAAGGGACCCTTTCTCTTGCACAGTAACACTTAAAGAGAAATTAAAGAGAATATCCTCGTGCTTAAATTAAAATGATGGAAAGCAAATCTGCAAGTTTTATTCACCTCAAAATACACACTGGGGGTTGATGCAGCATTTAAGGCACTGGAAAAATCTATTCTCGAGGAACTTGGCTCAGCTTCCACAGATCTGTTTCTGAATACATTTAGCTGATAGTAAGACCTTCACACCTTTCTGATCTGGTGGTCAGCTGCACACAGCTGCTTGCACCAGCACCAAGTGAGAGTGCAGCTCTACTAAATCTGAAAAGCTGCATCACAAATGGAGGCTGCACAGACGTGAAAACAGAGGATCAAGATCTCTCCATGTGCCTGTCGGAGCTGGTATCTCATGAGGCAACAGGAGACCTGAGCCCTGTGTCCACTTCTGCCTGCCTCCCCTGCAGTCCTGAGCATCCTCCTGGCAGGGCTGTCAGGTCGCATTTGGTAGCATGTCAGTGCTGCCGTTCCACTGCTCCCAGAGCGGCCAGGCCAGCTGCAGCCAGTCCATGCGCACACAACCTGCCGGCTTGCAGTACCTGCCCAATTCCTCCTGAGAGGACAAAATGATGGTGCTCACTGAGCCCGAAGGGTCAGTGCACATGGAACCTCACCCCACGGCTCCCACCTCACAACCTGGCACACAACCGTACCCCAACCTCAGGCCTGTCCTGCACTCCCATGGGTCTGCAGAAAGACACTTTATAGGCCATGAAACCACAACAAAGCTGGGCGGGAGCATGCCAGCTTCTCTTAATTTTTACACATTGCAGTTTCCTAGACTAACCTGACAGAGGAGCCATCAGATGGGTCCCTTGGGACTTCTTTCCTGTAAGCACCCAGTTTTAGAGACAGAGTCATTGCTGAGATTCTGGCAACCAAATTCCTGGACATGAAACCAAACCAAACTCACTTGCTAACACCATTTCAATATCTATGTCATGCCACATTACTCCTGGCACAGTTCTCTCCTGCTACCACAATGCCCCACACACAATTTATTCTATACGGTTGCAGAACTAAGGCTCCAGCATGGCCAGAAACTTTGGAAGGAAGCCTCCTTCCAAGTCAGGGACTGTAATACTCTTCTGTAATTACTGCAACAGGGAAGGGGGGGGGGAATAGTGACTCACTAGAAATGCTACAGCAGATCAAAATTGCCTGTTATTTAAAATTATGTGCTACATTTATCTCAGTATTTGGAAGAACTGTAACACATTTATTCAGGTATGCTTTTCAACAGCTGCTGCATCTGTACAGGTAAGCTACTTATTCCCATGATGCATAAATCTGACATTTCATCATTTACAAGGTCGCAATGCTAAGAAAAGTACAAAAGAACAGGCAAGAATATTTCAGGGTGTGGGAATGGATATAAAATGGATAGACCTGTTTCCAGTCTCAGTGTTTTTTTTTAATAACCAAAAGGGTTATAATCATGTATGTTTTTATTAAGGCAGCAGGAGAAAGAATCAGGTGTATGATTGAGGTTTAGAGATAGGTGCTAATTTTAGATGGCCTAAATCTGGAACTCAGAGTGACAGCAACAGAGTTTGCCACAGTGAAGAGTAGGCTCCTGATAAACCACTTTGCCCTGCTAGCAATCCAGTGCCACAACGCGATGGCTACAAGGACTCATCATAATATTCCAGGCATCCTTGTCCCTGAACGCTTCTTGTAGTTTAAATTCAGTCTTCTTGTCCCCTCTCTCCACCACGATGCCAAAGTGGAGCTAAAATTCTCCCTAAAACAAGCAGAGCACCCTGTGGAAATCCCTATCAGACAATACCAAGCAAACCTGGTGGACCAGAGAATCCAGCCCCCACACAGCCCAGAGTGGCTCATCTCACTGCAGCCTCATTAACCCCAGCAGGATTCAGTAAACAGCGAGCAGGGTCAGAGCCACCAAGCCAGCTGTGCAGCCTGTCTGCACAGACACTGGAGCAGGCACCACAGCTACCAGAAGGAGGACTCTCTACATGTTCCCTAAAGGGGCAGCTTGTCCATGACTGATCCTTCATACCAGGCTGGCATCAAAGAGAGAGTGGATGCATGGCCTGCTCCTTTTCCTAGAGCAACCCACCCAGCTGGTCTCTACTGCTGCTCACCAGAATTGTGACTTCTGTGACCACTGCCAAGGCAAGTATGCAGTGGGAAGATTTACTGGTTACAGAAAAGGGCAGCCTCATCCAGTGGCAACCAGACTTTAAAGATAAATCAGGCCTGTGGAGGAGATTTGTTCCTATGATCATGATGGGGGAAATGATGGGGAAAGATATGGTTCTTTCTCCTGGCTTCACTCTCTACTATTTTCTTCTATTCTTTCCCAACAATTCAAGATGCATTGTCCTCTCCCAAGCTCTCAAATCATCTCCCCAGCTTTACCACCTTAGCAGAACTGACTTTTCCATACACTATAAAGAAGCCATGAAGTTCCACCTCAGCTGCTCCAAATTTTTATGGCTTTCACTTTGCTAGGCTTAGTGCCTAAGACCGTCATTAGTTAATTATACATCCATCAGGTGTCTTTACAGTGGCTTAAAATTCCTACTATAATTACAAGTGAGCTGCCAACAGTTTAGCTTGAAAACAAAATACTTAGGATGAATGTGTTGCGCAGAAGAGTCACTGAAGAACGAGTGGAGGACAAAGACAGAAAGATAAATAACTCAGGGAGGTGAGAAGGGTAAGCACAAGCAGAAACTGTAACATGAAAGCAGTGGAAATTGAGAGAAATAAGAAAAACACAACAGAAAGAGTGCAGAACTTGCCTGCCTTCAGGGCCTCCTGACACACTAGTGTGTGGTATGTGGCTTTGAAAATGGTTTCCTAACAACAAATATCTGCTGTGCCTACTTCTACACAGGTATCCTTTGCAGATCTTGTTATTAGTTCCTGAAGTGGAAACTATTAACTCCCTGAAGTGGGAGTGAGAGACCAGCCAGGTGGGTGTCTGGCAGCCAGCCAAGGTCTAGCAACCACAGCTCCATAAAGATATTAAAAACTGATGCAATCTAGGGCTGAAACTTGCCCTGTGAGCATGCATTGTAAGGTAACATCCTTGTTACAATCACACAAAGGCTCACTTGAGGCTGCCCAGCACCCTCAAACCAAGTTTGCCCGGCTCAAAGAACAAAAGTTAGCCTGTATAAGTGATAAAGCAAACAAGCCAGGCAGACTCCAGAGCTGCAACATCAGAAGGACATTGTCTGTGTGCCTGCAATCAAGTCACTGTACTTAGCTGAAAAAATGTGTCTGAATGTGACTTTCACCACTTAGAAACATCACATAAAATCACGAAAGCCTTCTGCACTGAAGCTGGAGGAGAATGAATGGATTATATTCAGCATCATAGGTCAGCCTTTCATCTTTCACATGCTGCATCCAGAGCAACAAGAGAGTTCTTGGAGAAGCTACTTCAAGGCTCATGTTTACAAACAACTGCGCTGAAGTTAATAGAGCTGTATACTTTGAGCTGAAATCAGAGTTTAAAGGAAGTGAAGAAATGTACAAACATTGCTCTAGGAAACGTTAATGGAATAAAAAAGGTCCCTTATGTGCCTTTCCCTGTGGCCTAGCATGTGCCTGGGACAGAGTGAACCCAGACAGTTCCTTCTACCCCAGTGCCTTCCTGGCTTGCCATAAGCTAGCACCCAGGTGCAGATTTCCATACACATGGTGGGACCACAAAGAGGTTGGAGTTAGGTTTAAGATCATATGTGACTCTAACACGTAACACAATACGTCATCATTTTACAAAAACCCTTTTAATATCAAACCAAACTCACAACATCTGTGCTAAGCTCCTCAGGTATTCACTGAGCTTTCTTGAAGAAACATTTGCAAGCACTGTGATTGTTTCTCATGCCCTAGAAAGTTTTCAAGTATTCCACTCATTGCAAAATTACTTCATGCCACAAAAAAAAAAACCCTGTTCTGACATTGCTTAGCTCAGTATTTTGTTGTTTCCAGTACTTGAGGTTCCCCCCATAAAAAAAAAAGAAAAAGAAAACTACCTGGAAAATGCCAGTGTTCAAAAGCAACACTAAAAATCAGGCCCTTGGAGAAAAAGAATAATCACAGAAAGATTAAAACAAAAGCACAAAGTGACATTAAAGTAATGGGGTCAGATCACAGGAGATAAGCTGAGCTGTAAGGACATGTGAAGACAGTTGCCAGAAACCCACAGTTCCATCAACTTGATCAAAACCCCATCATTACCAGTTTTGATTACAAGCCCTTAGCTGTCCCAACTCTCTCAAGACAATGTCCTTTAAAATCCACTTCTTTTTAAAATGCAATGTCTCTGCACAAAGAATTAGCACTTCTGTGGTCTGACTACTACTGACTACTAGCATTAATTCCCCTCCTGCTATGCACTGCCTGCACAGCTACGTATCTAGCCCACACAGTGTTACTTATCAAGCAGTGAGGCTGAAAAACATAGGATTAAAGCTCCAGTTCAGGAAAGCCTTCATCTTCAAGAAGGACATTTAATCACACATTTAGATGCTCCTTCGTATCAAAGCCTGAATATTCTGCTTTACTGCAATGAGATTATTAACAAGTTAAATAAGTACTTACACCTTCTGAAATTGTGGTGTCTAAAAGAAGCAAACAGATCTGTGAATGGAAGGTCTAATTTTAAATACATTTAAAATATATTCAGAATTACTGTATTACATCTGTGCTTAATACAGTAAGCACTTGATTACATGCATGTACAAGGAAAACCCATTTCTGGATTACAATAATATGCTACCAAGCCAAAGTATTAGAGAGAATAAAAAGCATTTCAATATATCTGTTCTCTTTGAGCAGAGATTAAGAAAAGTCAGATGTATAATATTTCATGACAGCTTTCTGCACTGTAAGATGTTTATTTTAAGAAAACATGTTTAAAGAACAGCCAGCCTAAGTAAATGTGCTGCCTGGTACATGGGAACACACCAAAGGCAATTTCTTTCACTTGTTTTCATTGGAATGGCTGGGGAAAAAAAGAAAAAGGAAAAAGAGCCCTTGAGCTGCTGTTCAAGAAGCACTGGCTGTATGGAGCATTTCCCTGTCATGCTAGCAACTGAAAAATACTTTGAAAGGAATGTAGTGAGTGGGAAATCTCTTGAAGGAAAAAAAAAATATAAGGGACAGACTGCACTAATTATGAGTATCATCCAGCTTCCTGCCAGGCATTTTTATACCAGCATTACAGGATGCCTAAAACACACACTGAATAGCTTTCCAAATCTTGCACACCCCTAATAATTTCAATACATTCTAATAATCAAAATGTCATTAAGGTATATGTAAATCAGCCTCCACAAGTCTTTGAGCATACTTGTAGGATAGCATTTCTACTGCACTGTAATACTGAGGTATGAATAACTGAAATTTTACACCACCAGTAACTTCTAGCAAATTGGCATCAGTATGTCCTTGGGGAAGTTTTCTCTGCAAGAAGAACATGGATAGTAACTGAACACAGCAAATCACTACTGTGTTTTTGGGTTATTTTTTTCCCTTCCCAAAAGAGATATGCCTTTTTGCAATTGTGGGAAACCCCTAAGCAAAGGGGAAAAAGAAATGGTCTTTTCCACTGTCCATTCCTAAAACATGGGGACTCCAAGAAAAGGCAGTCTAGGAGCTAATGGCAATAAATGCTGCTACTCTTGGCTGACAAGCAGCTAGGAAAAGCACTTCTGATCATTTAAAGATATAAAGACTGAAAGAGAGATAATGTAGCCTCTATTCTTAACCAAACCACACCAGCAATATTGAATCCATGAGGACAGGAGTAAGCCCTTTTTAATGGAATAAGGTCAGACCATTGTACTGCAGAAGCCACCACTTTCACTAAGTTCTGCTGGAACTGTGGAGGTACTTGGGCATACCAAAGTTCAGGACACAGCTCTGTCAACACTGGCAGGCTTGTAAGCAGTAGTTCCCTGCACCACACCTATCAGAAGTGAGTACTGAGGGCATCACGTTTGGAATGACACAGCTGAAACAAACTTACTATGCCTAAGCAGCACAATGGTGGTCACAGGCAGCAGGCTATGGTGATACGTCTGGTCCAGCGGGCAGCTAAGAGACAGAATCCCCCTGAAGTTTTATTCTCACCCTGGCAGTCACAGAGCTAAAGAAAGTTTATCAGCACAAAATGCTGTGAAACAGGTAATGTGCAGCCAGACAACAGGACTTAAGTGTTTTGGCATCAAACATTTCCAAATATTTCCAAAACACATTGAAAGAACAAAATTATACCAAGTGGAATTCCAAGTATTGGTTATCAGGTCTAAGATTAGACTAAAGTTTATCTAAATTAGCATCTCCTACTCTTAATGACACTATGCAACATCTGCTACTGCTCAACTACAAGGAATTTCCACCCAAACTAGTTCGGTGCACTTTAACTTCCTGTTGGTGAGAGGTAATATACCACTATTAAAGAAAAACACACTCTTTATGACATTAATGACAAAAGCAAATGATACATCTTCCTTCCTGAACACATGAAGGCTTTTGGTAATTGTAGCATTTACTAAGTAAAAAAAATAACTGAGATTTTAGGAGGTCAAATGGGTTGACAACTTGGCTCAGCTGGAACAGGAATAGGAAGTCAGATGTAACAATTTGCCTTTGACACAGAAAAAAATGTTTATTTTTCTTACTTGGAGAACAAAACCTTAGGATGCATTAACTCCTTGAGTTGGGATGTTTACAGTTTAGACAGGGTGTGTTCAGAAGATATTTGTGACATTGGCTTGGTCTAACATCAAGGATTTTCAGAAGATATGTGTAAACATGCATTGCTAAAGTGAAAGCAATGGAACATTATTTGACAGCAGGACCAATCTCATCTATGTATTCATAGTATGCACTCCTCTTTTTAAGAAGAAACTAACCAGGCTGTCAGGCTTCTCTGGATGGAGATGACTCCTCTTTCAGAGCAGCCTATGCTATATTTGGAGCAAGTCCCGACTGCAAGGCAAGCAGGTCAAGGCAAGTAGAGACGTGACACAAAGCCAGGCCTCAAAAGTGACTGCAAGAAACTTCAGGCCAAAGGAAGCATGCTGAGTTTGCTAGAAAATGAAAGAAGCCTCAGCTCACAGCAACAATGAAATTGATATTTCACCTAAGCCTGCAAAAACATCACACAACACCATCTTTTGACAAAAAACGTCCCTTCTAAAAAAAAAAAATCTAAAGATGTGTAATCTGAGGGTGGGTTTTTTGTTTGTTTTTTGTGCAGTAAGATGATAACTTTAATATCTCTGTCATGTGGTTTTGTCAGGCCAAAAAACCAGCAAACTTGCAAAATTCCAGTTCTACAGTCTTTGTTCACTACAAGCATGGAAAAGCACTTTCACACAACTTTAGATTTACCTCAACACAAATCAAAGAATAAGTTAATCCTCTTTTCATAACAATTTCTGGTGACTGATCAGGGAATAAAACTAAAATGTATAATGTTTTAAGCTGCCTCTATCTAATCTTACTCTCAAATATACTGGCCATGATTACAGAGGAAACACACTGTTCAAGGTAACCTAGATAAAAAAGGTAAAACATTGAAAAGTGTCCTTGATCCAAGTGTGTCTCAATGACTTAGCTGGGGGACACACACTACCCAGTGGTAACGTTAAAGTCTTAGCTACAGTGACATTCAGTGAATCAAAGACCAGGAGTCAAATCTGAAGATTAGACTGTGGGGAACTCACTACCACTCATATAAGCATTTTCTATTAATAAAGCAACATAAAACTACTAACTATACTGGAGTTTGACAAGAAACAATAAACTTACTAAGAAGCAATAACATAGGTTTGGACATGGACATGAGCAGGTTGTACTGAAACTAAACAAGTAACACCTATGCTTCTCATAGGTGGTTACTGAACTAATCAGTGTATCCCTAAACCACTCCTCTGGCAAATCCAGAATGACAGAAGTCAGCTGCAACTGTAGATAAGGACAGAGCACTGGGCAAGTCCCAGCTCTGGTCAGATCTGCATCAGTGAAAAAAAGAGAAGTAGGCTGCAGTAAAAATCCCCTGAGTTTCTCTCTGCTTGTTCTCTCAATATCCACGTTTGCTCTTCCTCATTTCGAGCCCACGCATGGGAAGAGCAATCATCCCAGCCTAGACAGCTCCTGGGAGGGGATTCCTTCCACGCTGCCTGCTGCTCCATCAATCAGGATGTGAATATGTGGCACCTCTAANGCCCCAACTCCCTCAGCCTGTCCTCATAGGAGAGCTGCTCCAGCCCTCTGATCATCTTTGTGGCCCTCCTCTGGACCCGCTCCAACACTTCCATGTCCTTCCTGTGCTGAGGGTTCCAGAACTGCACACAGTACTCCAGGTGGGGTCTGACAAGAGCAGAGTAAAGGGGCAGAATCACCTCCCTTGCTCTGCTGGCCACGCTTCTCTTGATGCAGCCTAGGACTCGGTTGGCTGTCTGGGCTGCATGTGCACACTGCAGGGCTGCATGTGCAGAAGATGCAAACTATGCTGGAATAACAATAATAGCTTCAACTACAATTAGTTTTAAAGCTCTTGACTAACTTTAACAGCCACATATTTTTTTAATGACCTAAATAAACTCACTCACACAAATATTTTTGCCAGAGTATGATCTATACCTTACTATCCATGTAAGAATAATAGGACATTTTCTTAAGCTTGAGTCAAAAAGCATTGCAGCAAGTCAGCTGATGATGCTGTTTATCATGTGATGCAATATTATCCCAGTGCTGCCTTGCCCACTCCCATCTGACATGAGGCATCCACCTTCTGCCTCTGTATTTCAGGTTCTAAACATACAGTGTCAAGTACAGGGAATACAGTTTCTCAGGAACTCTGTGCAACTACTTAGAAATCCAGATGGTACTGCAACGCTTATAATAAAGCATAAATGTACATCACATGCAGTTAGAGGCTTGCATCCGTCATTCCCTCACTTCAATTCCAAATTTCAACCTTCGTTACAGAAGTAATTTTAAAGGAGAACAGCAACATACAAGATTTCAGCCTTGACAGCCTTACTATGTCTTAAGATCTGGCTAGTCTCTACATGATCTTAGCCATGAAGTCAAAGTGCTGCCAGCGGGAGTGTTTCCAACGACTCCAATGGACCTGCTTATGTTGCAAAGATAAGCAGCTTGGAGAAGCTGAAAGAAGTTGCCCCACCTCCTAAATACTCAGGAAAATGAGTGCTGAGAATACAGCACTGAAGGAACTCATAGACTTACTATACTTTAGGGTGATGATCTTACAGAAACCTTTCTAAAGAGATCTTTCTGCTAACTGGTCCTTTAATTTTGACCTTGACAGCCAACGCCCCTCAAACAGGCGTTTTAGCCTCATTATTAAGGAATTACGAAAAGTTGCTACAGCAAGAATTCTTTACTTCTTCTCTACTCCTCTCTCCTGTAAAGAAACTGCATGTTTTCTTCATTTGTTGGCCTCTCCTCAAAAAATGTGCAAAGCTATGTTACAACTGGTGAAGCCATGTACACTGCTTGTTTATTTGGAATAAAAACTTTGACCAATCTAAAACCCACATATCCTTGAACTAGTGTTGGATAAATTATATATACATATATATGTGGCTTTTACCCCACTCCAGACAAAGGCCATGCCTGCTTTTCCCACAGATCCTCTCTGTGGACCATAATGAAGATTCCCCACCACTGAATCCCACAGTGAAACTCTGAAGAGGTTAAGAGGGTGGAAGATTACATCCTCTCCATTGTGCAAAACCTCAGCAAACAGGTTATTGCTGGTTCTGTAGATGTTATCTTAGTCCTATAATGAGGAAACCCCATTGGAAAGGCAATTCTCACTGCTGTGAAAAAGCTTCAAGGAAAGCAATGGTAAATAGACCACAGGATCAGTTATTTTGCCTCAATGACTGCATCTTTATAACCTTGTTTTTGAGTGAAGATCACGCAGAACACATGAACTTTCCCATCTTCTGCTCAGAAATAAATCAGGACCAATATGTACAACATGGCTTCTAATTCTGGAATTTTCTTTGCATGCAAATGATTAGCCTAAACACTACTGTCATGAAAGCTATACATACATGAGCAAAGAATTTGCCTCTAAGCTACAGCAGAATATAGTACATAAAAGCCTAAGTAGAGGCAGCCTTGAAGTACCTGTTTCAGTCCCTGAATACAGAGCTACAGCTATTCTGTTGGGAGTGGGTTTTCCTTTTAGCAAATATACAGAGCACAAATGTTTTCTGTTCTGCACACTTACTGTCTGGCAGTCTGAAGATACAGACTTTGGTTTGCATAACCAAACAAGAATATTAAAGCTTCTGTCAGGCACCCACAGAGTGGCCACTCTTTCACTAATGACTCATATCTTTCTCTCCACTCCTCGTTACTACAGCAGAGTGAAAGGCAGAAAAGCTTGGAACAAACTTGGATACAGAAATTCTCAGTTAAAGGGAGCTGCGTGATCATGACAGTAAAATAGCATTTTGTTCCTTCTGGTAAATAGTAATTTTGCACTCTGCTTGTCTTCTCATCAGCATCTCTTGTCTCTCCTGCAGGTAAAAAGCAAGGAAGTCCCCACAGGAAGAAACCCCATACAGGAGATGTGTTCTACTGTGCATGAACCCCCCCACACAGGCTGGACTTCTCCACAGTAATAAGCTGCCTATAGTTTTCATGAATTGCATGTCTTGACTTCACCACCTTCACTGGTAATACCTACAGACCAATACCAAAACACACATTATCAAGTCCAAATTCTGGAGCCATACAATAGTCCCACTCACTTACCCAAGTGCCATTATTTACAACCTGTATGAAATTCTCATTAGGTTTTCTATAAACATTACTTATACAAGCACTCCCTTGAATACAGTACAGCTAAGATCAGCCTTACTTTAGGGAGGTTGACTGGTCTGTAGCAGGAGCTAGACTCACATGGCTCAAATCACTGAGCCTGGTGCTGGCTGGCTTTGGGACTCCAGAGATACAGACTCACTTAGAAGCATGAGGCACAAGGATGATTCTAAGTCCCAGAAGCAAGTAGCTCAGACCCCATCAAGTTCATAATAGCACTTGCAAACACCAAGGACATTCACAGAATCATGTAAACTAACAGCATTTCTAACTATGGATTATGGATTTTCCCTTGGAGGCTAAACAGATTCCCCAAGAAATACAGTAAGAAAACGCCCAGGTACTGGGAAACCCACAATAAGTTTTCTTTCTTAAATTAGAACACAAGGAAGCAGAAATGTGGAACAGTTACATCATTGTGTGTAGAGGTATCAATACATACAAAGAGATGTAGAAACTGCAAAAAAATGTGTTTTATATAGCTACAATGTTTGTTTGTTTTAGTATTTTTTTGCCCCCTGCCCCCTCGCCCCCCCATTTTTTTTTTCCCTGAAGTGTTTGCAATGCAGTTAACCTAATCATACTCTGAAAACCAGAAATTTTCACTCAGCACCTCTGCTCCTCCCTGGAAGACTAGGAGTTGGAAGTCCTACTTCAGCAGGAAGTGAAAGATGAGGTCCTTTGTAATTTGAGATAGTATCTTTTTTTGTTGTTGTTTTGTTTTCTGTTTTAGTATCTGCTAGCAATGATCTACTTTATGAATGCAATGCCCACTCAGTTCCCACTGAGCTGAAACCATTTACAAAAGACACAGAAAAAGATTACTGAACACTATTTTCTTACTGATCAGCACAAAGTTATTTGGCACAAGCATCTTGGTAAATATTTGTCCAAGACTGGGTAAATTTGCAGTGTACGATGGCCCTGAGACCTGTACTACTCTCTATCAAATGAGAAGGCTCATAGTCTAGCATGAGAGCTCAGTTGTGGTTCAGCAGAAACAGAAAATGCTAAAGGCTGAGCTGAGTATCACTGTTATCTTTCCCTCTGGATCTGTTCAGTATTGGCTTGTTCCATGTTCGCCTTCATAAACAGAAGATTATTTTTGGGATTCATAGAATATAAGATTATGCCTGTCTGTTGGATAGTAAAGAGCTTTTTTGAAGTTCATTGTACCAGGTTGAGCTCTGGCATGGGGAAGCTGGGGGAGAGAAAGGAACTGGACTTATTTCCCAGTAAGAATGCCGAGGACAGATCCAGAACCATCTTTACCTTATGAAGCTGAAGGCAATGTCTGCTTTGGTATGTGTGAGGAGGTTAAGTGGACACAGTTCATGGCAACACTGGCAGCCTGCCACAGTATTTTGTTCATGTGTGCTCGTGACATCATGGGTTCAGAGCTGTCATTACAATCTCAGATGTCACAGTACTACTAACGCAGGATGTATTTACGGATCTGGCATGTATAGTCTATAGGCACCTTGTAGTTTCAGGCTCTCTCAAGAAAACTCCACACATGAGAAGAGGGACAGCAAATCTACAGAAGTGCTCTGAGCCACACATTGAAGTAATATACTCCACTGGGTCTCACCACTAAAACTGGTGACACTGACAGGTCTGGACAGGGTGGATTTGCACAGGCACAGGGCTCAGACTTGTACACAGATATTATCAGAAGCACGCTAATGAACTGGAAACATGGCCAAGTATCAGCACTGCTTGTTTTCCTGTAAAGTGACTTGCTGCTTCTCACAGTTGCATTTTAAACTTATGGTAACAAGGACAAGTACGTATGTATTCCTCCTCCAGCAGAAAGGAAAGGCCAGATAACCACTTCCATGCTGTTGATTTATTTCTACAAAGCTTATGAAGTATTTAGAAGATCTAGTGTATATAATTTCCTTGTTGTTTCCTCTTTATAGTTAACTTTTGCTTAAAGTACACCACCACACAAAATCACCAAAATGTCACCACCTGTGGGAAAGAAGACTGACTGTCAGCAAGGAGAACAAGGAATAGTTTAGCATGGGGAACAGAAAGTAAGCTAGTTTGCCAAATGTTATTCCTGCATAAAGTGTAGGAATAACACCTAGCACCTAGCACTGTGTTATATACCTCGTTGTAGAGTAAGATGCACGGGAGAAAAAAAAAAAAAGTTCAATTCTCATCACTCTAGCTTGGCTCTGGTACAGCTTCAGGTCATTTTAAAGGAACAACTTCTGCTTTACCACAGCTTTAGACCTTTGCAAACACATTCTTCTCAACCCATAGTCTAAAACATTACTTTTGGGAGCATAACTGCAGCCATCCCCTTATCAATGTGCTGTAGTTAGATTCACTGAGGGAAGGGTTTCAGCAGCTTCCATGCTATGACAACAGCCCTTACACCCACTCACAACTCAGGCATAGACAAATCCTAAACAGGGCAAGAATCAGGTCAGTGTATTTGTTTCAGAAAATATTTAAGGAAAGGATTTTGAAACTTCTGTTTCCAGAAATACTGGTATCCTAAACTCAGTGCCATTTGCCCTTCAGGCTGAGGGTTAGCCAAACATATCATGTTGCTGTGTCTGCTAACAGTCAGTCAGAAAGGTGAATGAAGGTGTTTCAGTCATCTCTGCTAAAATTTACTTCTTAAAAAGCATTCAGTGTCTATTTACCAAGAGGAAGGGAAGTCACCCTGCAATACTCCTTAACTACAGTCATCCTAAATACTTTACTACTTATAGTGCTGAAGGAAGATGTTTGATATAAGTATACAGTTAGGAAGCAAAGCGTCTTTGCACTGCAGGAAATACAGTGGTTTATGATAAGCCAGACTGAAGCACCTTCATTACCAAAGCAGCATTGTACTGATAAAGCTAGTGCAAACATGCCAGTAAATGTAGTCTTCTGTTCTTAGTGTAAGAAAATTTTAAAATTCAAACTCAAAAACAAATGTATATTTTGTATGTGCTTACATAAACCACATAATCCTAAACCTAGTACAGAAGCGTTACATTAACAACTGTAATACAGATCAGCATATTTTTCCTTCCCAATTGCAGCTGTATGAAGCTGTGGCAGAAGAAATGCCTCTAAACCAGGAGGGAATCTCTGCATTTTAAACTTGGGCTCTCTCCAGCCTAATCCGAATGAAAAGAGTTCTTGTATTTAAACTGTAACGATAGATGACTGACAGTATGCCATCTTAGTAGTTTCTTTCCACACAGGTATAACCCAATACGGCAGCATTTTCAAACACTTCACACAGCTGTTATTTTAAAAGTTACACAGACTAAAGTAATTTCATCCTTTTGGTGAAGTACTTGATGCCTGTTTAATTTTATATGCTTTTAACAGTCAAGCCTCCAATATTTCTTTTTGCCTCAGCCCTAAGCACCACAGTTTGATTTTAGCCAAACCACAAATTAACATTTACTTTAGCTCTTTAATCATTCAATTTCTTATCTTCTTTTTTTTTTTTTTTAGCTAAACCTTTTTTACTTTCTTCTAGTAAAAGCAAATGCTTGGTTTCTGTTGTTTAAGGGGAAAAATAGACAGAAAGCTGTTCCAACATACCTTGAAAGGAGAGTAGCATTCACTGCCAGCTGTATGACTTTTCAGTAGCTGCACTCAGATTCCAGGATTTCAGCGTTCTCAAGAACCACGATGTCACAAACCCCTGAAGCTTACAACCAGAGCCAAGGCAGACTGCTCTCACACACCCTTCCTCCTCTCTGAGTATCTGACAGCTGTACACTTTTTAGGACTGCGGCAGGACTTGTCTCCCAGCCCTTCTGCCACTCTGATAAATCATCCCCTCCCTGCTATTAAGAGCATGCTGCCATTATATCTTAAAAGCACGCCACAGCTTGTATGCAGTAGCTGTGGGAAAGCTGCATTTATTTATACAGGAAGCTTGAGTACAGCACTTCCTACTTCCCATCCGAGTCTCAATTCAACTGCAGGTGATTACTTAAACCCTGTCAGCTTCCAGCCAATGCATACCCTACGTTCTTATTTGGTTATCTGTGCTGCTTGCAATCATAAATCTCACCTGAGCTCTGACAAGATAAAACTGAAAGAGGCAAGGCACTAGATATGACACTCACAAACACCCTCCCAATTGCCTTTTAACCTGTATTAGGATAGCAGTTTGCACAGCAGCTGCCCTGCCAGCAGACAATGTCTGAAACACTGCCGGCTTCTGCTTAGCTGTGAAAAATGTCACCTAAAAGAAAAGTGATTTCTTTGTATTCTTTGTAGGGGAAGGAAGCAAAAACTCCAGACTCACAAATAAATACCAGTGTGATTTCAAATCTGACTGCTTAATAATGACAGTGCTCTGCTTATTCTGCCAATATTAAAATTTTCACTCTTTAAACTGGGTTTGCACAATAAGGACTGGAAATTCTGCAGTTCTGTACTCCAAACCTACAGGTGTGAATCACACCAGTCAATGCAGTAGGAGAAGGTGTTACTGTGCCACATGACACTGACCCCTCAAGAACCTTTCCTGCTGTAAGAAGTTTACCACACCCACAGATAAGAAGCACAGGTACATGAGTGCAGGGGGTGCACGAATACCGAGGAAGAGACACGTATAGGTGCTAATCTATAATGTTCTCTTGATAATGAACTAAGTTTACTTTGTACTTTTTGTGATTATTGCTTGCATTTTGCCTTTGGTAATTTTCTGTGAAGACTGATGCATAAGCATTTCTTCCAGGGTGTACAGAAACTCAAAGCTGAGCCTTTAGTTATTTTCAGACAATTATACTGCATTAGATAAGTTATGGAAAGGCATAAATCTTGTGTAACTTTTCTTCAGCCTCCCTACACCTATGCATTACAGCTTTCTTTGAATTACAACATACTCCTTCCCTCTGTGAATAACTACAAATTCTATTAATCTGTTTGACATTATATAAGTTTCTATCTGGGGAGGGAGGGAATAATCACCAGAAAAAATACAGCTGTTCAATATATGGAATCATGTTGATCCCTACAATATTCATCAGCAGGATTACAATAGCATTAGGCAACCATGTCATGGACATTGCCACTAGAGCTAGTGGAGCATTTTCCACCAGCAGCAGACTTTTATCCTCAGCAGTAAGCAACCCAAGACAGTATTCAAGAAACACCTGGAGCTTCGAGCTATTTTTCCACTGCAAAGACGTAGTGAAAATCTGGAAATGTTTCAAATTTCACAATTAGAAAAGGAGTCTCCTTCATGGTGAGATTTTTTTATCCTCCATCTTCTGTTCTATTATGACATAGCTTAAGCTTCAATCACTGTCTTTTCCCTGTCTCCCTTCTCTTCTTCCTCCTTGTGATTCAGATCCCACATCTTCTGCAACTGCTACCTTTGCTGTTCTGCCTCCATCACACAGTTAATTGTGAAGCCACAGATGAAGCACAGCAAGAAAAGTCATCCTACTCTCAGCTCTTGTGCTCAACACCAGCAAAAGGACAATTATCTCAAGGAAGAGAGTGGTGAGGGAAGATGAAGGAAATCAATTCACTCATGTAGGGAAAATGGCCAGTCAGTAGGTCCAGAAGCAGAGCAGAACAGCTGCCAGTAGCAAAGTGGCAAAAGTAGCATCTGGTTTGGTACTTACTCCTTGCTAGCACACTAAAACAAAAACAATCTTCACTGAAGTAGCTTCCACCAGTCAAAAGAAACAACTGCAGAAAACCCTAATCATCTTCCCCTCAGATAACTGATACGCTGTTCTTCTGAATTAAGAAAACTAGATTAGTCTATTAAAATGCAGATAAATTCTGGAAACTTCAGCTGCAAGTATCATGTGATATTTTTATCCAGTTTCCAACTACGCATCTCTATGCAAGAAAGTTACAAACATGCAAAACTGCTTACAGTAAAATTAATTTTCCCTTAGACATCACAAAACTGGTGAGACACATCATGAATATTTCTCAAGACAGCAATCCATTTCTAGAGTATTGGTCGGTTAAAACCAAACCAGTGGGTTAACCTGCCTGTCTCCCCCTACACAGAAGTGTGGAAGAAGCAGTACACAAAAAAACTTTGGGTTGAGACAAAACAAAGAGTGAGATAAGTGTTTACTGAGCAAATCATATAATCATAATAAAAATGCACAATTATCTTAGCCTTTTTGCAGAAAAAGCACAGCAGGAAGCATCAGTAAGCAGGAGCAAGTGAACTAAAAACCCAAGTCAGGGAGCTACACCCCCATCCCTCCCTGTCCCACTGCCATCTCAGCAGAAGACAGCCAGCACCCAGAACTCAGAATCCACAAACAGAAACTGGAACAGGATGTCTCTCATGTTACAGTTTGAAATTCATGCCCCATAATACTTTGCTCCAGCCAGCACTTTGATTTAGAAGCTAGCATGAGGCAGGATGGTATGAATAGCAGCAGACTAAAACTCAACCTATGACAAGTATCAAACCCAAAACTGTGGTGCCCAGATCTACACGCAGGACAATCACTTACTGATGCTCTGTAGACAGCCGTTTGTTTCTTTGCCTCTGTCTTCACTTCAGTGCTTTTAGAGGACCTCTGCAGCAAAGACAAGCTGAAGGTGATGTGGTCCTGTGCAAAACCTCAGGCTATAAGGACTCGAGATAATCAATACTAACGATTCCTTCCATTGCCATCACCAAAAGGCATGAGCTCGACGCTTAAGGGATCTGTGAAAATTGTTTCTCTTTCAGCTACATAGCTCTAGCCCAGGTACTTCACAGTTTTACAAATGCACATCTTGGCAAGCTAATTTTGTGAAGTGTTATGAATCATACTAAGATTGCTACCCAGCTCAAATCTCTGAATCTCTTAACCCAGACTGATTGATTTCCTTTCTGAGCTAACAAATAAATAAAAAATACAAGTTCAGAATCTCACACGATGCCAGTCAAAGCACAAGCTAAGCCCTCCCCATTTGCTTTCTTTGCTAACTGTGATATAAAGCACAAAACTGAGAGGGTGTAATTAATTTTTTGGACCCTCTTAAGTGACGCATTTATAACTCCAGGGCTGGGGGAATGACTAAGACAACATATGCCAAAATGTAACATCACCATGAATTTTTAATTGAGTTGCTACTATCCAGAATGAGAATAAAGGTTGGCATAGTTAATTACTAACAGTGCTGTGTCATCCTTGCAGCTACTTGAAATACTCATAAAATGACTAAGACATTTTGGCATTAACTAAAATTACTAATTAATTTAGATATAGGAAGGTAAAAAAATAATAGCACTGAGAAGCTCTCTCCCATCCCCAAAACAGAATGCCACTAACAGCAAGTTAAAATATTGAGTTAGTGTATAACTAACAGTTTTTCATTATAACTCTATGTAAAGAACTAGAATTAGCTTGTGAGGAAAGACATTTTCGCCAACCCAATACAGTTTTCTGCTAATAAAAACCACATACCCAAAAAATAATTGCTATCCATAGGTGTAAAATAAAAACAAGTTTTGAAAGAAGCTTTCTAAAACCAGAGCCTAAACAAAATGTAATTTTAGCCACTCTACATGCAAATTACCCATTTTCCTATGGAAAAAAAAAACCACAAACACACACACACAAACAAAAAAGGCATTTGTATATGCAAGAGAGAGTTTCACATGGAAAAAAAGGTATTAATGTATAACATAACCAATACTGAAAACAAAACAAAAAGGGGTTTTGCACAGTGTTCTTTCCCTTTTGACTGTGTGCCCAAAGTGACACAATCTGTTGACTTTTAATCAAGTGTTTTGGTAACGTACCTAGAATTGCAGTGATTCCAGACATCTGAATCACCATCAGTTTAAAAACTGAGAGGGCAAAACCACTTTGGCAGCTAACACAGAAAGCTTCCTCTGTAAAACAGGAGGTCATCAACCTGTCCTTGTCATAAGAAAAAAATGTCCACACTGTTTTCACTTCTTAGTTTCTACTGCTTCTTCTGTCCTGCCTCCAGCTCATAACTATCCTTCTTTGGAAATATTAGGAGACAGCTTTATTCCTTCCAGACCAAGCCAATCTCTTATGTGATGGCTTTGCCTTATCCTGATGAGGACCTACTACAGGCTTCAAAAACAGCTAAAATCAAGTGACTTAACGATACATTGCAGCCCTGTTGGTTTAACTATACTATCTGGAGTCAGGGACAGGCAGGTCAGAGGTGAGATGGAGCTGAGGCACCTAATGTTATGGCTATAAAGCCCAACAACAGGACTTCCACAGACATCTATGACAGGCAGGACCAAGGTGTGGTTGATGCCTTTTCTTTAGTATTTAGGTATGACACAGACTTATGCTTTGGTAAATTTAGAGTATGAAATGGTTTCCAAGTTGAGAGGGGTCATTCTAATGAGTTGGTTATGCAGGGGAATGCTGGAACTGAAACACAACCGTATGTGAAAACCAAGGACTTGTCCCTGTCTCCCAGCATTCTTCACCTTACTCAACTTCCAGGGACAGTTCTCCACACCATTACACTTTCTCTATCCTAGCTTACATCTGAGACCAGATGTGAAAAGGTTCATCCAGATCCATTTTTTTTCCCCTGAAGAATTTAATTATGCATTTATTTAGATAATCTCAACTAACAGAGCTTTTAAGAGTTTCTCAGTATGCCACAGCAGGGCTGTTTGAGAGAGCCTATCTCCTCCCTGCTGCTTTAGGCTGGCCACCTTTGCAATGACAGCATCTGACAAGGGCACAATACTACTTCCCAGATGAGAAGCAGCAACATCTTAAAATTCAGGCAGCTGCTTGCTGGCAGTCATCTTATTATATCACAGCTGTAGTGATATAGAATATAGAACCCAGGATTTCTCCACATTTGGGTCCCCTGTTAGGATAGTGATAAAACTTTTTTTCCTCTCCTCTGCTCAAAGCAGAGAAGACAGCAATTAAAATAATCTCCTTGAAAGGGCATCTTTAACATGCACCACATACCAAGCAGTGGCTCAAAAATAAATTCAATTTAACAAATTCAACAATCTCAAAGTGGAAATTCAAAACTAAGCTGCTTGTTTGGTTGCTTGCTTGCTGTAAGTGATGTAAGGATTTATTCAGCTGCACTGAAACAATTTCGAGCTTTTTAATTTCATGCTGTTTATTTTGTGTCTGTTACACCCATGAACAAGGTAAGTCTAATAAAAATATGTGCTTTTTACCTAGATATTTTTTAAGCCTCTTATAGAACTAGGTATACCCATTTGGGCAGAGAGAATCTCTAGGAAAAGAAACACCAGTTCATGAGACTGAGCAAGGGCAGAAGGGCAAAAGGCACCTTTGGTTTCCCAAACACTGCCAAAATCCAAGCAAATAGCATTTTCTGCTTCAGTAGTATCTGTGGTCATTGAAGAAATGACAAATGAACTCGTCTTTTTGTTAGGCATGATTTCATCTGTGAAAATCCACTGGCTCCACTCAATTCCCTTGTCCAAAGGAAATTCAAACAGATTTAGGTATGTCTTCCAACTTTTAATTTTATACATACACATATAATTTCTGGGATATGACAAAACAAACTAGACAGGGACAAAAATTAACTTTGCAGAACCATTTTGCACTGTATGATGTAAACAAAGCTTTGAAGTGTGAACTCTGAATCGGTGTAGATTGTACGGGTTCTGTCTTTCTGTGACCAGGGTATACGAATTAAAGGTGTTCAGTGAATTTTGCCTACAAATAAATATTTTTTTCCTTACACTATCCTTAGGATAACTGCCTACATGATTGCAATTTAAAAATCAAGGGAAAAGCAATTTCCTAAGTCATAGGGATCATCATGGAAGAATAAAAAGAGGGTTTGGACAAGAGTATAAACAACTGGTCTGTTTACATGGAAAAAGTGTCCTGACATCTCTCTCCTTTTCCATATGACCAAAGTTAGGTCAGCTTCCACATGCAGGAGGCTGATGGAAAGAAACTTCCAGTTTGACAAGGAGGTCTGAAATATTATTAAGTTTAAGGAGAGCAAGGGCCAAAGGCAAGGAAAACATCTGAGTCTCTTGAATATTAAATCAATGGCATGAAGAGACTGAGCATAGAATCATACAATTACAGAATGCTTTAGGTTAGAAGTGACCTCAAAGATCATCCAGTTCCAACTCCCCACCATAGGCAGGGACACCTCCCACCAGAGCAGGTCACTTAAGGCCTCGTCCAACCTGGCTTTGAACACCTCCAGGGAGGAAGCATCCACGACCTCCCTGAGCAATCTGTTCCAGTATTTCACCACCCTCACAGTAAAGAACTTCGTCTTAACATCCAGTTTAAATCTCCCCTCTTCCAGTTTAAACCCATTACTCCTCATCCCATTGTTACAAGACCTTGTAAGAAGTCCCTCCCCAGCCTTCCTGTAGGTCCCCTTTAGATATTGGAAGGCTACTGTAAGATCTCCTTGAAGCTTTCTCTTCTCCAGGCTGAAGAGCCCCAACTCCTGTAGCCTGTCCTCATAGCAGAGTTGCTCCAGCCCTCTGATCATCTTTGTGGCCTCCTCTGGACTCACTCCAATGTCCTTCCCATGCTGAGGGCTCCAGAACGGTACACAATACTCCAGGTGGGGTCTGACAAGAGCAGAGTAAAGGAGGAGAATCACCTCCCTTGTCCTGATGGCCACACTTCTCCTGATGCAGCCCAGGGCTCAGTTGGCTGTCTGGGCTGCATGCACATGTTGCTGGCTCACGTTGAGCTTTTCATTAACCCAGACCCCCAGGTCCTTTTCCTCAGGGCTGCTCTCCAGCTATTCACCACCCAGCCTGGATTTGTGCTGTCTCTCTCCCTGCTTTTGTTTCATGCATAATGTTCACTGGCCCTAATTTAAAAAATTCAAGTGAAAGGGAGGAAAAATCATACACACTTAGGAGCGTATTTCTACTATTACTAACATTTCTAACATGTAATAAAAGGAAAAGCTATTTCAGTGTTGTCAATTCTTTTTTTTCCTTTCTACAACCAGCTCTTAAAGTAACCTTTTAGCTTTATAGAACTTAATGCCTTTTAAAGCAACATAACCAAAACAAATAGCACTTCCCAGTCACCTTACAGAGAGCAAACTCATCAGCAGAATTGATATGAAGCATCTCCGGCACCCCTGTTGGTGTTCACAAACGTCTCGTCAGCTTCTGGGTGTCGTGGGGGGAGCAAACTGTCACAGGCTTGCTGTGAAAGTGACAGGAAGCACCTCTCTGGGCTGACAAAACTGAAACAAATACACTACTTCCTACTGAGCACAGCTTGGTGAGAACCAAGAAGTTGCACCTAAGATCCTTCTGAAATACGGTGATCATCAGAATGTGTCACGGGGTTTACAATTTTAGGGTTTATAATCTTTTACAGTTTTTACAGCTTCTTGACTTTGGATTAAAAAAAAATCCATGATGATGTGATATGTAGCACGCAAGCATTGGCTATGGAAACAATCTGGACAGCAGAAGATAACTTACTATGATTTTATTTATTATATTGGTTTAAGAATTTAAAGAGTTTCTGGCAGTTCTGTGTAATTATTTTTTTAGGAGTTTCTCTTCCCCTCAAGTAAAATGACAGGAAGCATGAATCGAGACTGTTTAAAAATTAAAATAACAACTTCCTTTGTCCTTATTGATAACATTCTTGGGTTTGTGACCTGAGTGGGTATTTGTGACTGTGTTGACTGTGGGAAATCTTTTTCCAGTGACTCGTTATGTTGATGTGATATTCTACATAAAGCCAACAGCTGATCTTCTGTGTCATTTCTTCTGTTGTTAAGGGGATTAGGAGGAAAAAGAAGAACTGCAAATGATGTAGGAAGAATAAACACAATGTTTTACAGGAAGTTAGGTGGATGTTCTGCTGAAGTTAACTTTCACTAAACACAGCAGAGTACGGCATGAATGGAGATAGTGATGGCAAAGGAAAAATTCTAAGAGTCAGCTTTAGCTGATTGTCTGTCCAAAGATCAAAGAAGTTAACCTTAGCTTCCTTCAACTGCCAAAAAGTCCACAACAAATCTTTTATTATTTAGTGCAACGCTCCATGTGCCACAATGTTTTGAATCCAATTACCAAATTATTTTATTTTTTCAATTGAAAATTCTATGAGAAGGTTACAAAATGCTGAGGAATTTTAAATGCTGAATGGTCTGTTTGTTGTAAAAGTGTTCCTGGATACGCTGCTGAAAAAAAGTCTATGAGAAAATTACTTTCCTCATTCAGAAGGTGCTGTAAAATATGGCTTTCCTAAGGAATCAAGATTTTTTAATTCAGTAGATTCCAAACTTGCACATGAAAAAATGCATGAGCAGCAAAGCTAATGAAGACTGATTTCTAAGGAACTGTGTGCCTTAACAATGCTACAACAATAACCATAGCTCCCTGATGTCACTTACAATGTATCCCCATTCCAGAGGCTGATTGGTAAGCCATATAGATGATTCTAGTTTTCTGACTGCCACCAGAAAACATACTACAGTGAAGTACTACCTGTCTTTTTACACTAATGGATCAAAAAGTTATCAAGTGTGCCAGCAGACAAATAGTGTAATCCACGTGAGCTATTTCCCTAATTAATGCAGTTAAGCAGAAGATTTAACTCAGATGAAACCATTAAGGATTAGACTAAACTCTTCACAAAATCATAGCAAAATCAGTGCACTCTATTGGGTACTCTTCAAAGTTGTGATTAAGTACCATATTTATGATTTGTGGTTACCTTCCTGTGACTAAGTACCCTATTTATGCTCTGTGGTTACCTTCCTGTTTCATTACATACAGCAAGAAGCAAAGAGGAAAAGATTTCATTTGATACGCTAGTTTTGGCCAAGGGAAGTGAACTTTAGGACTTCTGTGATAGGCTTTCCACCTCCTTAGCAAAAAATACCTGCAGAACAGATACAAGATTTAGATAATTTTCTTTTAGGTTTTCCCACAAACATCCTCTGACCTTGGAAAAGAGAACTCATTTTATCACTTGTAACACCACAGAAAGCACCCTTACTTGTGCCCTGCATGTCTTGTATGCTTTGTTATACACTGAGAAGTGGTGTACTTCCATGCTAGATGTATTCAAGTGCAAAGCAGAGGAACATTAAATGTTAAACACAGAAACCTGAAGTGAATTAACAGAATGAAAAGTTAATCACTAGGAAGAAACTTTCTAGTGTACATTGCTGATCTGACGAATGGATTATAATTGTTTGAATGATAACACATATGATCATTCTAACAATACAAAGTCTTTACATGTGGCGTATTTTTATCTTGCCTTAGCTAAGCTAGGGGAAAAAAAAAAAAAAAAGTAAAGACCTTTTCCACAGGCTGCTTTCTATCACCTCATCTCCCAGTCTGTATTGATAGTGAGGTTTGTTCCAGTCAAGGCACAGAACCCTGCACTTGCTCTTGTTAATTCTCCTGAGGTTCACCTGGTCTCACCTCTCCAGCTTGTCCAGGTCCCTCTGGATGACATCCTATCCCTCTGGTGTATTGACACCACCACTCAGCTTGGTGTCATCTCCAAACTTGCTGATGGTGCACTCAATCCCACTGTCTATATCATTAATAAAAACATTAAATAGCACAAGTCCCAGTATGGACTCCTGAGGGACATCAGCTGTCACTGCTCTCCACCTGGACTTTGAGCCACNGCTTTTCCACAGGCTGCTTTCTATCACCTCATCTCCCAGTCTGTATTGATAGTGAGGTTTGTTCCAGTCAAGGCACAGAACCCTGCACTTGCTCTTGTTAATTCTCCTGAGGTTCACCTGGTCTCACCTCTCCAGCTTGTCCAGGTCCCTCTGGATGACATCCTATCCCTCTGGTGTATTGACACCACCACTCAGCTTGGTGTCATCTCCAAACTTGCTGATNTTATCTACTGACACAGTCACTTTATCACAGAAAGCCACTAGGTTAGTCAGGTAGGATTGGGCCCTAGTAAAGCCATGCTGGCTGTCTTGAATCACTTCCCTGTCTTCCATGTGCCTTAGCATGGCATTTAGGAGGATTTGTACCATGATCTTANGAGCACCACCCTCTGGATGCGACCATCCAGCCAATTCCTTATCCACTGAACAGTCCACCCATCAAATCCACATATCTCCAACTTGGCAAGTAGAATGCTGTGGGAGACTGTGTCAAAGGCCTTGCAGAAATCCAGAAAGATCACATCCATGAGTTGTCCCTTATCTACTGACACAGTCACTTTATCACAGAAAGCCACTAGGTTAGTCAGGTAGGATTGGGCCCTAGTAAAGCCATGCTGGCTGTCTTGAATCACTTCCCTGTCTTCCATGTGCCTTAGCATGGCATTTAGGAGGATTTGTACCATGATCTTACCAGGCACAGAGGTGAGGCTGACAGGTTGGTAGTTCCCAGGGTCCTCCTTTCTACCCTGTTTAAAAATGGGTATAATGTTTCCTTCCTTCCAGTCCCCAGGGACTGCACCTGACTGCCAGGACTTTTCAAAATATCATGGAGAGTGGTTTGGCAACTACATCAGCTAATTCCCTCAAGACTCTGGGATTCATTTCGTCAGGTCCCATAGACTTGTGTATCTTCAGACTCCTCAGATGCTCCTTGTCTTCACTTACAGCAGGAGGGACTTTGTCTCTCTGGTCTCCATCTTGTGGGCCATCAACATGAGAGCCACGAGGAGAAGGGTTGCCAATGAGGACTGGCACTGTCACCATCTCCCACCTCAAGTGATACAGCAGACTGAAGGTTGTCCTTGTGCTCATCTTTAGTGTACTTGGTTTTAACCCCTTCCTGCTTCAAGCCTAGTTTAAAGCCCTTTCAGTGAGCCCTGCCAATTCATATGCCAGGATCTTTCCCCCCCCACACCCCGCCCCCACGCCCCAAGACAGATGT
>VWZE01021904.1:224838-242224 GCA_013396675.1 Eubucco bourcierii | reverse complement strand
GCAGATCGAGTACCATATGAAGTTCCTCAAGATCAAAAAAACCCAAATTCTGTTGGCGGCACTAACCTCTGAGCCATTTACTAATCATGCACAATTTTCTGTTCCTTTCAGTATTCCTTCCTGCCACTAAGAGTACTGATAAAAAAATAACCTGTGCTCCCAAGTCCTTCAACCAGTCTTCCCAGTGCCTTGAAGTCTCTTCTGGTTGCTTTTGGACTTCTGATTTCGACCTCATCACTTCCTACCTGCATAACTAGTAAGGGATAGCAATCAGAGGGCTGTACTAGACTAGGCAGCCTTCTGGTCACATCTTTGACCTGGGCTCCAGGGAAGCAGCAGACTTCCCTGTGGGAAGGATTCAGCCAAAACATAGGGTCCTCTGTTCCCCTCAGAATGGAATGACTAACAAGAATTGCCCTCCTCTTTTTTTTTTTTTTTTTTTAGGGTGCAAGTCCTAATGCGAGGAGGAGACTGATTTGCAATCCCCCAGATGTCTCTTCTGCATTCTCATTTGCTTCACCCTCAACTTTCAGTGCCCCATACTTGTTGTGCAAGGACAACTGGGAAGGTGAGGGGGCTGGGAGGAGTTTCATGCTCCAGTGTGTTTGATCTTGGTTTTGCCTTAGAGGCTTTCTTTGTGCAATGTGTTGAACCAACTGTTTTTCTGAGTTCCTGCTTGGCTGGAAATGTAATAGGCATGACAACACTATTTTTATGCTTGTCATTACTGGGTGCATAGGATTAACAGAAGGTAACTCCTTTAGGTAACACCTATTTGACAAGTCCCAACTGCAGACATTTCTGCTATTAAAATGTGTGGTAAGAGGCTGACTTTTGTGAGACTATGACCTAGATAAATTAAGCACTGTGCTACCATTACAATTTATCTTATGAATTTTCTGTACTCCAGACAGTGGTCCCACTGCAAAACATCACCCAAATACACAGGAAGCTGCACTGTCAAGAAGAGCTCATAGCCAGAGTTGCAATCAGAAAACAAGGAAGGGAAGAGTTGTGTAAAAATCAGAGAAGTGAAGTAAGGCAGGAAAAGCGTGACTGGAAGAAGACACAAGCTACTTTTGTATACAATTAATTGATTCAGAACATCTGACTTTTCTTCTTCATCCTCCTTTCCTCCTCATCAAGAAAATAAATAACCCTTGTTCTTAACCAGTATTAATTAGTCAGCACTGTTGGCTAGCCACAGGTAGAAGTCACAGAGGAAGTGAAAAAGCCAAAGGAGGAAATGCTTCCTTTATGAATAACAAGGCAAGGTGATCTTCATACAGAAGGGGGCATATAAGAGACCATAACAGGAGCAAGGCTGACATCGTTGTTGGCAGAAGACAAAGGAGCAGCAATGAATTGTGAAGGACCTGAAAAGTAGAGAGGAGAAGCAGTAATCCTCCTTGCTGGAGGACTATGGGAGAGACAGCACTTGGAATGAGCTACAGGCCAACATAGGAACTGAACAGCCACAGTCACCACCACAGGGTGGTTGATGGCAACACCTAATGCCTGAGAAACACTACCAACTGAAAACACACTTCCTTTCACTGTTTCCAGGGAAAAAAAAAAAAAAAGAAAAAGAAAAAAAAAAAAGAAAAAAAAAGGCAAGAACTTTTTCAAGCAGAATATTTTTCCAGACCTGAGAGACACATGAAACACTTCCACATCACTTGCTTTCAAATATATTTCAGTCACCATATTTCAAGGCTCCTGCATAGCAGTAACTGAAACAGAATCATCATTAGAATTTATTTCCCCCTTTTCACCTTCTCTCAGTTTAGCCACCAACCCCTTCCCACTTACTCTCTCCCTCTCAAAAACCCTGTTTCAGACAGGTCTGTGAGAAAATGTTATAGTAATCAGTAGGGTGCTCCGATTGCTTAATCATGACATCGATACTGCCAGCACCTCACTCTGGAGGTGTTTCTGGCAGACTTTGTATTTTCACATGCAGCCTTCCTCCACAACATGAGCCACCTTAATAAAATAAGCCATTCTGCTGACACACAACTGAGAGAAATGTTCCCTGGCATTTGTAATTGGAGCTTCAGTAACTGATTGTCCTGAAAATTTATATGAAGAAAATATTCCAGGAGGGATTAGCTCTTGATTAGGAGACAGAAACAAAACAGTGTCTAGATGCCAGGAAACCAGGCAGTGCTCCACAGACCATGCTGGAAGAACACCTCTGTGTGGATCAGTTTCCTGAAACACAGACATAGAGAGATGCAGAGAATGACTAAAAACTATATAAAGTTTCTGTCTCTCTGTTGCTAGGGTTGACAGGAGCCAGGCAGGCAGCTTACTGATCCCCTGACCTAGCCCCCTTGCAGAGTCACACATAAGTATACCTTTCTGCAGATATGAAGTCCCAAAACCTCCTTACTCAATCAGGGGATCAACTACCCCAGTCTTTAGCTTAACACATTTCTCCTTTTCAAAGTCCATTTGAGTCATTTAATCATCATGAACACTGCCTTTATCAAGCCTTCCCTCAGTTAAATGGCAGATGCCGAGTACTACATGGCACAGCAACTGAAACCTAATGTGTGCAGGTGGGTACTCTGCTCCCCCAGGGATCAAATCTCTTGAGCACAGTTGCCTTGCCACAGTTTTTAAACTCTGAGAAAGCATTTTTCCTTTGAGAAGAGTCACAGGCTCCAGAGCACCTCTTCCATTTCCAAGTGAAAGCAATCTTTTATCCAGCTAGCCCAAACTGAAGCATCTCTCCCCCCCCTCCCCCCCCTTTTTTTTTCCCCAGTCCCATCCCACCATATTGACATCTGATACAAGGTTGGTCTAGTTGTGCTTCCTGTAGCTCTTCAGCTTTTTCTGAGCTGTGCTACAGTTGTAAACTTCCTCAGGACAACTGCACCATGTTGGATAAAACTTCACTAACACCAGCAACATGAGACAGCAAAGACTAGCCTGAAAGGCAAAAGGCACACACAGCATGTTATCAACATGTGGAGCATTAGCCAACCTTTAGTTGAGTACATATGCTATCTACTGTGACTATGATTGTATTATTTGTCTTAATATCACATGCAAAACACATCTGACAGTCACTAAGGAGCTTTTCAACTTCTGAAAAGGCAAAATCACTAATGCACACTAGCACTGTGTGGGAATTTCCAATAGCCTTTCCAAGGGGAAAAAAAAACAGTGATATGAGTCCTCTACTCCAGCACCTTTTCCTTCAAAAAGCTGCTAAGCACAGTGCTAAATGAACATATCACTGTCACCTGAAAACCATCTCTGGCCAATTATTTAGTGGCTGTTCAAGAACTAAATAAATACTGAATACTTTAAAACACTTTTCATATTTAATGTTTACCCTAACTTGAAAGGGCAATAGTCAATAAAACAGAGAACTACCAAGACAAAGCTACCATATAAAGAACTAGAAAACATTGAAGAGAGAGTGCAAAATAAGAGCTGTTGCAGTAACTGGATAGGATCTGCCATCAAGAGGCTGAATAAAAAACCCACAAAGCCGTGTTAAAGGGAGTACAATATCTGAAAAGATGTGCAATTAGGACCAGCTATCACAGGGCTTAACACATTATCTCTTCAGACTCCACCAAACAGCTTCATCTTTGTTAACTCAAATCAGACAGACACTGCTGGAGGAGGAAATTACTGCTGTTCCAAACCGCTCACTTGCGGGATAAATGCCTTTGAGATCCAGAGCACCAAACAGTGCACCTGAAGTACTGTGACTTGAGCAACAGGCTCCGAACCAAAGCAGACCTCTAGATGAACATCCCAACCAAGTATTAGATATTACTAGCATCTGCTCATTAGCAAAAAATGTATTCTCCTTAGTACCCATTATTAGTTAATGAAGTATGTATGGTCATACTGAAATATGTATGATTATTAGTGAAAGATGTACCTTAGATAAAATATAACCATTAGTAGGGATGAAATGTTATGAGACTGTATTTAACTTTCCATGTTTAGCAGAGTATTAAGGCTGCATAAGCAGATGTTCAGCCTCGTTTGGTAAATCATCAAGGCAGGTCTAGCAGGTAGCCTTACTTGGTAGACCACTGAAGACCATATTTGGGAGATTGTCAAGACCATGCAGCCAGGTGTTTGTTCCTGTTCAGAAGGATGTGGTCAGAACCAAACAGGCAGGCATACTCCCTTAGTTCCTCCCCAGACCGTGGCCAGGTGATGGAAGGAATCTAACAGTAGAACAAAGCCAGATATTCCCACATTTGAAGTTACATATATTTGTTTATTCAACAATATAAAAAGGTGATCCTCTTGTGGCTTTTGAAGTCTCACCTACAAGTGGACACACTGTGTAGGACTTCCCAATTGCTGGGAAAGGTTCTCCAAATCCTTGCTGTAGCTGGGACTCCCCAGCAACTGTGGATCTGGATGATGGTAAAGTACTGGGCAACTAGTGATGTATCTTACTTAGTCACTATAGCTAACCTTATATAGTAACGATTAAGTGCACTACCTTGATGCATTTTAACTTTGCTATATTATTTTTTTTTAACTTGTTCTTTCACTGCTTTATACATAAGCAAAATATAAGTTTATTTCTTTAACTTGGTGTCTGTGTCCCTTGTACTAACCCAATCAATCAGCAACACATAAATTGGTGTCACGGACAGGATTTAAAGGATAAATGTATTGTGTGAAAGTTGGAATTCTCTTGATGCTTTTGCAGAGGAGCCTCTTGAAGTTTTTTTTCTAGAGGAACTTCTTGATGCTTTTTTTTTTTTCAAAGGAACCTATTGATGCTTTTATGTCTTTTTTTTGTTCCCAAGGAACTTCTTGATGCTTTTTTTTTCCCCCTAGAGGAACCTCTTCATGTTTAGCAGAGGTTTCAACCTCTTAGAAAATTCTGATCAAGAATCTTTTCTGTGTTTCTACTTGTAGTCCCACCATTCAGCAATAGAGCACCAAACTGCAGTTTATCTTTTTTTATGGTAGATTGCTTGTAATTTGCCCACTAAGTCTCATTCATCCCTCCTCTTGCATTCCTTCTAGTTTGCTTCCTCTCCTCCCATTTATAATGTCATTAAACAACTACATTTGTGAATGTTAGAAATAAGTATCCTTTTCAACCCATTTGGTGGGAAGCAGCTGAGGACTTGCTTAGGAGGACCAAAGATGATTCACACCATCCCCTCTGAAACTGGCTCTTCACAGGTGCAAACCAGGCTTGATTTCAAAAATCCCTTTTGATACACCAGTCTTGATTTTAACATGCCCTTCTAGTAAATATACTGTCTTTGCAGTGTTTAAACAACTGTGAAGAAATATTAACACAGAACACCATATTTTTATATCAATATTCTAAAAGCACATGAAAGGGAATTTAGCTCTGCCCTCATGATTTATACTGTCAATAGAAAGCTTTAACTAAGTTAAAGTAATATTATTTAGCGGAATTTAGAGCATTGTATAGCAAACATATGTGACCTATAAATCTCAAGAAACAAAAAATTTTATTTAGCTGTAGGCGCTTTTATATCTGCAGTAGGCTTATGTATGCTTTTTCCAGAGTCTTTCTGTTCAATGCTAATGCCAATGGATTAGGAAGATTAGATATGCCTACCAGTGCAGTTCCCCAATAAATTACAGGCTTTCCATTCACAGCAGGCCTTCGGTAATTCCATTTTCTGTGGAAATTAAAATGTATCTTTGGAACAAAAGAAAGCACTCTGTCACCAAGCCATTCACTGGAAGTTGTTTTAGTATCTTAAGAATATAGCATACGTCAAAGCATGCTTACCATTCTGTAAATCACCCTGGGAGCAGCAGGAGCAATGAAGCCTGGTTTCCTACAGATTATGTTCTACGTTTAGCACCCACAGAGTAATGTACAATGTGGTCCCTGAGCTCTCCGGTACAACACAGCTGTATTCCCAAAGCTCCCTCGCAACTTCTCCATCACATACACAGCTTTCTCCTTCCAAGAGTTGTGCCACAACATTCCTTCACCATCTTCTCTCCATATCTTTCCTCCTCCTAGAGTCATTACTCTCATACTCCTTCTTCCATCCAGCTCCTCCCAATCTAGTGCTACATCAGCAGCGGTGGTGACCAGTGGCAGATGAACAGGATGAATGAGACCTGAGCTCTTTCTTTTCCAGTCTGGCAGAAATCACAGTGCTGGGCAGTGAGTGCCAACATCACTAGAGGGAAGATGGACAGACAAAGAAATAGAGCGATTGCACACACTGTATTTTCTTCAGAAGCTAGAAATCTAGTCTCTTCCAAAGGTTATTGGGATGCTGCTTGGCATTCCTTTTCAGAAAACACTTCAGCATGACTTACCAGAAAATTCCTCTTTCAGAAATGTCCTAGTACATTTTTCATTCTGCAGCTTCCACTTTTGGAATCTTCTTTACAAGTTAACTCAGAGAAAATAGCCACTGTCTGTTGCTGAGTTTTATGCATTTAACTGAAGTCTTTAAGAAGTCATCTAAAAATATTTGTTCTGCTGCCTCAGACTGAGATCCTCAGCCCTATCTTCAATCTACAGAAAGGTCTTGACATGACAGAACGGGATGTGATATGCANAAAAAAAAAAGAGGATGGGTTTATGGCAAATTTTTTTGTTTCCTCTAGTGGTAAGAGATCAAGGTGATAAAAGCAAGAGATTTAATGTGGTTTTGGCTGCTGTATTATAAGAGAAATCTCAGTAGCACTCAATGAGGTTTTGCATTTGTATTTTTAAACTGTGTCATGGCACCTAAAGCAAAATTTGCTTTGTGAAGGAAACATGAAATCTAAAAAAGTTCAGACTCAGCAAAATCAACACTTGGGAGCAAATCTACAGGATCTAACCTGTCTTTGGGAATCTTTGGATGGGCTGTCCCTTGAAAATTAAATAAAAGGCAGAGGTGGAACAATGAGGACACAGCCATGGATAAGCTGGGTTTACAGAGTGTGTCTGTATGTTTAGCATTGGACTAAATGTTATTGTTTACAATCACCAACATAAAATTTCCCACTTCCAGTTGAACTACTCATCTGAAAACTGGGAGCCATCAGCTTTAGATAATGGATAAACATATTTATGTATCTATCAAAGGAAAGTATTTAGCTGTGGCAAACATCCACTTTCTTAGATCATCAATAAAATGCATTTCTATGAAAAGGGATTAACACTAATTACTGTGCTTTATATGGCTTATTAGGCATCTGTGGATTTCTTAAGTTTAGTCAAAACCACAGACCTCTTCAACATTTCCACCCCTATTGCTATATCAAGTAATAGGAATTGGTTTTGGACCATCACTACTAGTTTCTACTGGCAGAAGTCAGAGCCTAACACAAATATGCTGCCTGCACAGCACTTTCTCCACTTAGTTTTTCTTCATCCAATCTCTACAACCCAGGAATGCATTACCTTTTCCTCTAGAAAAAGGCATGCCTTTGAATGACAATATTAATGTAGTATCACCCATAGGTGTTTCCCAGGTGGTCAGTATTGGGTCCAGTTTTGCTCAATATCTTCATCAACAACTGGATGAAGGAATAGTGCACTGTCAGCAGGTTTGCTGATCATACGATACTAGGAGGAGTGGCTGATGCAGCAAAAGGTTGTGATCTGGACAGGTTGGAGAGTTGGATGGAGAGGAATCTGAGGAAGTTCAACAAGGGTGAATGTAGTGTCCTGCACCTTTGGAGAAATAACCCCACATACCAGTACAGTTTAGGGGCCAACCTGCTGGAAAGCAGCTCTGCAGAGAAGAACCTGGGAGCCCTATCAGATGACAAGGTCACTGTGAGCCAACAATATGCCCTTGTAGCTGTAAAGGTCATTGTTATACTGGGGTGCATTAAAAACAGTATGGTCAGCAGACAGAGGGAGGTTCTCTTCCCTCTTGACCCTGCCCAAGTACAGCCACATCTAGAGTACCGTGTTCAGTTCTGGGCTCCTGAGCTTAAGAAAAACAAGGAACTATTGGAAAGAGTCCAGTGGGGGGCTACAAAGATGAGGAGGAGACTGGAGCATCTCTCTGATAAGGAGAGGCTGAGATATCTGGGTCACTCTTAATTTGGAGAAGAGGATCTTACCAATTCTTGTCAATATCTAAAGGTGGCAATGGGGTCAAGAGGATGGGGACAGACTCCTCTCAGTGGTGGCCAGTGACAGAACAAGGAGCAACCAGTGCAAAGTGGAACACTGGAAGTTCCATCTAAACATAAAGCAAACTGTCTTTCCTGTGAGGGTCCCAGAGCCTCCTGTGAGGCTGCCCAGAGAAGGCAGGAGTCTCCTTCTCTGGAGACCTCCAAAACCCACCTGGATGTGTTCCCATGCAACCTGCTCTAAGAGATCTTGCTTTAGCAGGGTGGTTGAACTAGATATCAGAAGAGATCCCTTTCAACCACCACCATTCTGTGATTCTCTGATAACTTGCACGAAATGCAAAAATGCATCAAGGGAAGTAATACTACACATGAAAGCGGATTCCCTACATTTGTTAAGATGTCCAGTTGGATTATTTTCATCAGAAAGCCAATTTTAATTTTTGGTTTCTTGTTGATAATCAAGCTTGGGCTTTTTTTTCTTTTCTTTTCTTATATATTTTTATTTATAAAATGTCAAAATAATAAATTTATTTTTTCCAAATATTTTTATCAGAAATGTTGTTGAATGTTGTCTACAACCTTTTTTTTTGTTGTTGTTGTTTACAAATTTATGTAATGCAAAATAAAAATAATCTCATTCCGTGAGTCTTCATGGAAACTAACTGTACTACTTTATAATTTATCCACAAGAAAAGACAGCAACTACAATTACTTGACTCTTCTAAACATAAGCCTTTATCCTCTAATAATATGAAATATGTTAATCCTTCCCAACTCTATTTGGCACAACTTAGCTTCCTCCTGAAATGCTGCAATTCTCAGCAATTTAAGACCTAGAACTGAAAATGCTTAAAAAAAAAAAATAGAATTAGGAAGTCTGCATATTAATTGATATTAGCAAGGACTGAGTTAACAAATGAACTCAAGCTTTCCAAATCACAAATTTTGTCTCCTATTTTATATTCAAATAAAGCCTAGTCAAACAGGCTTTAACCAAGACTGAGAAGACTGAAATAATTTTAAAACGTATTATGTTCTCTTCACTGCAATGTTCTTCAGCTTAGTGCCAACACAGGCTCTCCTTAGATCTTAAACTGCATTCATAGGATAAACTGCTGATTAAATCAAAGGAATCTTCCCCTTGACAATAATATTTGATACCTGACTGGCATTTTCACTAGCCAAGGGTGTTTTGCTAGCTTTATGACCCATGCTGCAGCCAATGCTATTTTGGTTCTATGATGGCTAGAAGCAGCAGCTGAGACAGATCCAGGACTGTCATTTTCTAATCTAAGTCACCACATGCAGCGTGCTTCATCAGTGATGAAAAGTAGAAATACAGCAGCTGGACGTTGTCTTAGGCTGAAGAGTATCTTTGCCCATATAGTGTCCAGAAGATATTTTAATTAAGTCTAATGTCCATAGCTCAAATTCATTTTTCTGTGCAGCAACCTGAACTACACATACACACTAAATGCAGACCATGTATTCATCCTCAAATAAAACTGGAATTACTTTGATTCTGGTAACTGTCAATTATAACAACAGTGTTTAGGGAAAGAGCCATGCTACCCTCCATGAAATCACTTTAAGGCTCCTTACGAAGACAGGCAAAGATAAGTATTACTGTGCTGAGGATGAGAAGAAATTAACTTATTTTCTCCTCATCCCTGGGCCATCAATATGGAATATGGGGATAGCAGCAGAGTAGGGTTATAGGTGGGGTGGAGGTTCTACGAGGAGGGTTATGGTAGGAGGTAAAGTTAATGGACTGCAGAGGAGTAAAGGTAAAGGCTTGAAAGAAACCGAGAGGAATTCACAAATATCCCTAGGAAATGTGTACCAGCAAAAAGTCACAGGGTTCTGAGTGAGGGAGAAGATTCAGGAGCTGTCAGGGACAATTTAGACCCATCGCAGAGTTTCTTTTCCTCTGCTGCACTAACCTCCAACCCTTTGGTACAGTGGACCCCTCTGCCTATTGCTTTTCAACACTGTATCCTCTTTCCTTGTCTCTCCCTGGCAGACAAAGCATGCTAATTTCCCTCCCATCATCCTTAAGATATATTTCTCCATACACTCCTTTTCTGCAACTTCTGTTGGCAGCTATGTAATGTAAGAACAATCACATGAGCTTGATGAGACATGGAGGAGAGAGAATTATAAAATGGACCAACAATATTCTTTCCCTACTGTTTGTAGGCTGTTCTTGTCAGTTAACATTTCACTCACCATCAGCCAGAATTTTCCCTTACCGGTTTAATTCTTTCTTGTAAATTCAAAGCCTCTTTTGGATAATGGATATTTTGTGTTAATAAGTATCAGTAATCTGATTGAAAGAAAAGCCAAATGGAAATCTCTATCCAATCTTGAAACAGTTCAAACAGATCTCTTACTCTTGTGCCCACTACATTTCTTTGCTTCTAAAAATTCCATTTGAAGGCTACATGCTTCATACAGAACAACCACACCATGAGCTAAAAATAAGCTGGATATACCTTTCACTGGAAACAGTACATCGTGGCCAGGAAAATTCAAGAAAATATGGAGTGTCTGACAGACAAAGGAAGTCTCTCAAGTAAAATTAGTCTCCTGTTGCTGTAAACATTATTTGACACAGAAAAATCTCCATTGGTTTCTAGGATATTGGTCCCATGAACCAACTATCTCTCAACCTACCTTTCAAGTCCAATTTGCTTCTTTGATGATTGATTTGCCATGGGGAAAAAATGTCCTTCGTTTTTCTAAACAAGCAACATATGCATTCTTTGTCCACAAATTCTTCTTGAAACAAGTGTGTACATGTGTGTATGTAGAAGTGTTATATTTCAAAGCACAGTCGTACCAATTTAGGTGCATAATTCCAGATTTCCCCCTGACAATATATAATTATGCTGACTAGAGTGATGTAAATTGGGTACCATAATAACTAATTCAATTTGTAATGTCTCTCTCTTTCTCTAATATCAATTATCTTCTACACCACCACAGTGTCATTGAAAAAAACAGAACAAATTATGCACAAGAACCACTTTACAAGGAGAAATCAAGAGGATGTATGAAAAAAAGCCATATCTGATTACAAAGACTGCGTAAACCAAGACAGGGAGATCAATGTTTCCCTAAGCTTATAGAGTGGACCTGTTTCATGTTTTTTCCCCATCAACACAGAGAAGGTTTTGCAGCTCCCTCTCCAAAATGGTATCAGATGATACTGGAATAAACACACTGGTTCCAAATTTCAGTCAATTTAAGATCACAAAGCCTTTACAGGCTACCCTAAAAATTCACACCAGCCAAGAACCATCCTTGACATCCATGAAATCTATGTTTAACCCTTTTTTTGAGAAGCAAGTATAAAATGATTGGAAAAACACTTCCAAACAAGCACAGACACATCTTATATTGACTTCTGTGTACCTGAACCATGTATAGCACAGTGCAATGCAGATCTGGGCTTTATAATACAAATGCTACTAAAAATTAACTACCATGGACATCAGGAAAAATTTCTTCACTGAACGGGTTGTCAAGCCTTGAAACAGGCTGTCCAGGGAAGCAGTTTAATCACCAGAACCTGGAGGTATTAAAAAAACAAGCAAAGTGGTGTTGATGGATAAGGTTTAGCAGAGTACATGGTGGTGTTAGGTTAACAGGTTACAAGACCTGATCTTGCAGGTCTTTTTCTGCCTAAACAATTCTAGGATTCTATGTAAGGAATCAGTGCAAAGAAATACAAGCCACATAGTTATCGTAAAATAATCCACTTGGAACAGTAATATGAAAAAAATCTTGACTCCGAATCAGAAAAATTTAAACCAGCTAGATGACTACATATGAAGGCCTCCCTCCTCAAAAATTCTAATACTTGTTACATAAAACCAGGTTACACTTCTCTTTCAAAGACATTAAGTGTAAAGACACTACACTATTCCAAAAAAAGCCAGTGGTTTTGATTATTTAATTCAAGGTAACAAGGCTCAAAAAGATTGAGTGCCAGATCTTGCATCTGGGTGACCACAACCTTATGTAATGCTACAGGTTTGTGGAAGAGTGGCTGGAGAGCTGGCTGACAAAAGGACCTGGAGATGCTGCTTGATAGCTAGCTGAAAATGAGACAGCAGTGTGCCCAGGTGGCTAAGAAGGCCCACACTATCCTGGCTTGTATCAGAAATAGTGTAGCCAGTAGGACTAGGGACGTGATCACCTCACTGTATTCAACACAGCTAAGGTCACACCTTGAAGACCACCTTCAGTTTTGGGCCCCTCTCTACAACTAAGACATTGGAGCGCTTAAGCGTGTCCGAAGAAAGGCAATGAAACTGGTGAAGGATCTAGAACACAAGTCTTATGAGGAGCAGCTGAAGGAACTGGGGTTGTTCAGTCTGCATTGAGAAGGTTTAGGGGAGACCTTATCTCTCTACAACTATCTTAAAAGGGTTTGTAATAAGGTGGGAGTCAGGCTCTTCTCCCAGGTAACAAGTGACAAGATTAGAAGAAACAGCCTCAAGTTGTGCCAGGGGGAATTTAGACAATATCAGGGGAAATTTCTTCATTGAAAGAGTGGTTGAGCCCTGGAACAAGCAGCCCAGGGAAATGATGGAATCACTATTCCTGAAAGTTATCAAAAACTGTGTAGATGTGGCACTCGGGGCATGCTTTAGTGGTGAACATGGTAGTATTGAGTTAATGGTTGGATCTGATGATCTTGGAGGTCTTTTCCAACATTAATTATTACACCACAAAATTCCTCAAACTCCTCCTCAGTTGTAAAGATACTATTATTTTGCATTAGTCTAAAGAGCCCTCTAGTGTTCATCTAGCACAGGCATAATAATTCCATGCACATTTCTGCCTATGAGCTCTAGCAAATAGCTTTAGTTAGCAGAAACCAAAAGTGTGATAAATCTGCATTAGGAAAATAATTCAAATTCCATAGTTAAAACTGTTTATCAGGAGAATATTTCTATATTGCTTTCTGTTTTAAACATCATTTCATCCAAGAGTTAATAATATTCATTGATATATATTTACATACATATAGTAAAACAGTCTTCAAAATGAAGACTCCATCAGTCTTCACTTCAGTTACTATAAAAGGTCAGTAAGTAATGGCCCAGGTTGCAATTATCTCAAAAGTATTTTTCTAAAAAGAGACAAAGAATCCCCAGATCTGTTTGGCAGAGCAGCAACGCTTGGTGGAGAGAGTCTTTTTTTTTTTTCCCCCCAAAGAAAGGTTACATCTGGTGAGTGGAACAAACCCCCTATGATCAAGCTGTCCACTCCTGTGAGAAAGAAATGCAACGCATGGGTAGAGCCACAGCCTCAGCAGGTGATTTAAATGCCCTCTTGTGCTGGTTTGAGGCTAACTGGAATATTTTAATTTAAAAATTCAGATTATAGGCTGTGAAAAGAAAACAATGGTGATGTCTACTTCACTCATAGGCTTGCTGAGATGTATAAAAACATGGACACAAACACAGTTAAGACAATCTTGCTCTGTCAGAACTGGTGTGTCTTTCTTCCTGGGCTTCTGCTGTGTAACCGAACTAATCATTCTGCTTCTAACCCCCTTGCCGATCCTCCAAACCCGTCTTGCACGTAAGGCAGACTCTGAGATAAGGTACAGGGGTGGAAAAAAGGTGGAAGGGTGGTTAGGAGCCCCTCCTGGGGACTCTGATTTCTGGGAGGGGCATTGTTGTTTCTATATTACCTTTACTTTATATATTTCTGCAAATATTCATGTATATTGTGTCTGTATCTGCTTGTATATTGTGCTAACCTGTAGAGCTTCATTCCTTAACTCACATCTGGCTGTGTCTAGTCTGGGTGATTTTCATAGTGGAGGGGGATGGGTAACTCCCAAACCATCACACCTCTAAACTGATTGTAAGGTCACATCACAGAGATCAGCCTCCAAGATCAGCATCCACAGTAGAACTGTCCCTGTGGTGGTTTGGCAATGCGGCAGAGCTTACTGGATAGGATCTATTTTTTCCCAATGGAAGGTTACATGTGGTGAGTGGAGCAACCCCCTCACCAAGCCAGATGCTCTCACAAGAGAGTGAGTCAAGGTGTGGGTGGAGCTGCAGCCTCAGCCAGTAATTTAAACACCCTCTAAACTGACCGTAGGGTCATAACACAGAATCACAGAATTGTCAGGGTTAGAAGGGACCCCAAGGACCACCTAGTGCCAAGCCCCATGCCATGGGCAGGAACACACTCCAACAGATCAGGTTGCTCAGAGCCACATCCAGCCTGGCCTTAAAAACATCCAGGGATGAGGCTTCCACCACCTCCCTGAGCAACTTGTTGCAGTGTCTCACCAACCTTATGATGAAGAACTTCTTCCTAACGTCTAATCTAAATCAACCCTCCTCTAGCTTGGATCCATCCCCCTGTAGTCCTATCGGTACCCAACACCCTAAAAAGTCCCTCACCAGCTTTCTTGTAGGCCCCCTTCAGATACTGGAAGGCCACAATAAGGTATCCTCAGAGCCTTCTCTTCTCCAAACTGAACAACTTGAACTCTCTCAACCTGTTCTACAGGAGAGGAGCTCCAGCCCTCTTATCATCCTTGTGACCCTTCTCTGGACACATTCCAGCATATCTTTCTTGTAACAGATGTTCCAGAACTGGACATGGTACTCCACATGGGGTCTCACAAGAGTGGTGTAGAGGGGAAGAATCATCTCTCTCAACCCGCTAACCATGCTTCTCTTGATGCAGCGCAGGATATGGTTGGCTTTCTGGGCTGCAAATGTACACTGGCTGCTCATATTGAGCTGCTTCTTTTTTACTTTTTTTTTTTTTTTTTTTTTTTTTTTTCCCCCAAAAAGCAGAAGTATTTCCCAAAGCGAAGTTATACATGGGAAGCAAAGCAACACCCCCTCACATAGCCAGGTGCTCTCAGGAGAGAAGCAGGTGAACTGTGGGTGGAGCCATGGTCCCAACAGGCTATTCAAATGACCTCTGAACTAATCATAGGATTGGATCCAAGAGAACAGCCTCCAAAATCAGCATCTGAAGCCAAACTGTTCATGCAGCAGTTCAGAAGAAGGGCAGTGCTTGACAAACAGTGTCTCTATTGGATCATGGTGAGCCAAGCAACCCCCTCACCAAGCTGTTCTCATGAGGTGACCAAGTCATAGGTTGAGCTGCAGCCTCAGAAAGCTATTTAAACACCCTCTAAACTTATTGTACAGTCAGATCACAGAGATCAGCCTCCAAGAGGAGCATGCAGAGCCAAACTGTCCCCACAGCAGTTCAACGGGGCAGCAGTATGTGGCACGTTGGGTCTTTATCTCTCGCAAAAAGGTTACATATGGCAAGCGGAGCAACCCCCATACACCAAGCCCGCCACTCTCACAAGAGAGAAAGAGAACCACAGCCTCAGCAGGCTATTTAAATGCCCTTGTCACGGATTGAGTTCAATCTGCTTAAGATATTCAATACCACGCTGCTGTCATGCCAGCTTCAAAATGCAAGTGCTGGCTGGAGCAAAGTATCACAGGGTTTGAAGTTCAGACTGTAACATAAGAGGCCTCCTGTTCAGGTTGCTCCTTCTGTTTTTCCAGGTTTTTGGGATGTTAGTCTTTTCCACTGCACAGGTTGTGGGTAGGGGTCTGGGAGGAGGTCACTGGCCATCATAGGCTTTTTTGTTTAAGAGTGCAACAGACTTAGATTATTCTGCTTTACCCTTTTTAAGGAAAAGGGGCAGTAAAATAATAACACTCTTGCTGAACTGGAGAAGAAAATACAGAAAAGTTGTATTTAAAAATGTCCAGGAAAAGATACGGCATACATGAATCCTTAACATTAATACTGATACAGGATGCATAAGAATTCCACTGAAACCTTCCCTCCAAGAAAACTTAAAACACTGAAACAACCCCAGTGCTTATTTTCTCCCCTCCCTGCATTGTCTCCCAATCAGGCCTAAAGCAGACTGCATTCACTGTAGCCTGAGGCCCTGAAAGCCAGAGCCTACAGGGTACACCTACATAGTAAGGATCCCTCCGGAGAGTTGAAGGGGAGAAAAGAGAGCAAATCGACCTTGCTGCTTACTTTTAAAGTGTGTGGAGGATTTATGGGATTGAATAACAAAACTACAATATCTGGGGCTGTCCAGTTCATCCCTTGTGACAGACCTTGGTCTCTGTAGTAGTTTTTTTTTTTAGGAAATCTGGGATAACCCGGAACCCCTCAAACCTCAAACCACTGGCTTGTACTGCTGCTTCTGCATTCTGCTGCACTTTTCTGTAGATAGGCTAATGTAATTATGAATTGTGTCAGTTCCAGTAAGACTCTTTATCCCAACACAGAGTTTGCTTTTGCGTTAATTTTCCTCCCACCTGTAGGGAGAGAGGGTGGCTTGTGAGAGCAGGCTGCATTAACCCAGAATGTTATCTGTCTGGGCTTTGGCAAAGCCTTTGACACACTCCATCACAACATCCTTCTCTCCAAGCTGCAAAGATACGGATTTGATGGGTGGACTGTCCAGTGAATAAGGATTGGTTGGATGATCACATACAAAGGGTACTGGTCAACGGCTCAATGTCCAAATGGAGAAGGGCAACAATTGGCGTTCCTCAAGGGTCTGTACTAGGACCAGCGCTTTTCAGTATCTTCATCAATGATATAGACAGCAGAATTGAGTGCACTCTTAGCAGGTTTGCAGATTATACCAAACTGAGTGGTGTAGTTGACAAAGACTGAAGGATGGGATGCCATCCAGAGGGACCTGGACAGGTTGTAGAAGTGGCTGAGGAGAACCTGACAAGGTTCAATAAGACAAAACGCAAGATCCTATACATGGGTCAGGAGAACCCTCAATATCGATACAGGATGATGAGATTGAGAGTAGCCCTACAGAAAAGGACATGGAGGTGCTGGTGGATGAGGAGCTGGACATAAGCCAAAAATGTACACTTGCAGCCCAAAAGGCAAACTGCATCCTGGGGTGCATCAAAGAAGGGTAGCCAAGTGATTCTGCCACTGATTTACTCTGGTGAGACCTCTCCTGGAGTATTGTGTCCAGCTCTAGGGCCCCCAACACAAGAGCAACATAGACCTGCTGGAGCAAGTCCAAAGGAGGGTGATGAGGATGATTAGAGGGCTGCAGCACCTCTCCTATGAAGGCAGGCTGAAAGAATTTGGGCTGTTCAGTCTGGAGAAGAGACTCAGGGGAGACATTAATTGCCTTCACACCATAGGCTTGCTTAGCCTGTCTACAAATCTGCAAGACATTCTGCCTGCCCCTCTGCAAAGCTCTGTGGAGTCCAAGAAGAACCAGGATCAGGTCAGAGAT